>JAMQGT020012616.1:0-215738 GCA_024447675.2 Pterophyllum scalare | reverse complement strand
TGTTATGTAACTCTACTTCGTTCAGTTACGTATTGCTCCCATACCTCCAAAACTACTCAAAGAAGTCTCACCATTAATTAGGAATTGCTTCAATTTTAAATATGATCAATTTATCTCTATTAGCTGTCTCAGCTAAACATAGATCAATATCCAGCCTGCCTCTTTATTCAAAAAGTCTTGAAAGTGTCAGTTGTAAAACAGCTAACTGATCACCTGCAGATGAAGAGTCTCAGTCTGGTTTCAGAATTCATCACAGTACAGAAAGAGCATTAGTGAAGGTCACGAATGAGCTTCTCGGCCCTGGTGAGTTTGAACTTTTCAGGCTCATGTCTTGGCTTTCATGTGTAAAGCAGTATTTCTACACTTTCAGTATTAAGCAAATTATCTGAGTGCTGCCTGATAATGGCAGAGTAAATTGCTGAAAACACATTGCTCCAAAGTATTCTGGAGGTGTTCAGCTGGGTTGCGATCTAGTGTTGCTAAAGCTATAGCACATGATTCACACTATTTTCACAATCAAAACAGATTAGTGAACCCCAAATTCCCCTGCATTTGTTATCTTTCTCACTCATTAATTCAGGTGTTTCCTTAAAATCCAATTGTTTTTTTTCCAAAGAAAACTTTGGAAAAAAAAGAAGTCCTGATAATACTGTTTAATACCAGGAGGGATTCTGCCAGTGCTCCAGTAGCAAACAAAGGAGCTCAATGAAAAGGGTGGGGACAAGTTGGAACATGTCTGAATATACTCTTGCAGGCCACTATGTGTTTAGCTTAAGCAGGCTTTGAATAGTACATTTTTTTAATGGTGAACTGCTTTTAAGGCAACACCTTTGTTCCGTGCTGCTGTTTTGTTCAGGATACTGTCCTGTGAGTTTCTGAGCACAAGCCTGTATTCATAGCAGGGTGGCAGAGAAGTGAGATGGAAAAGTGGGAAAGCAGAGTGTGGATGAGCCATCGCCTGTCGGTGCAAGGGGAATGCACTGCATTCACATTCGTGTGAAAAACACTGAGCCATTCAGCTCCAAGTTTCTCTCGCTCTCTCTCTCTCTCACACACACACACACACACACACGCACACAGCTCCAGGGCTGCTCTGAAAGTCACTTGTTTTTAAAGAGGAAAGAGGAGCTGGGTGGCTGCCTGTGATGGGGGATGGAGGATTGATTGGGAGACTGACTGGTAGGCAGTGCATGGCTGGGGGAGGTGTGGGTAGGCATGGGGGTCAGAGCAACCTTCCCCCATCTGCAGTATGCTCATTATCGTACCAAAACTTGTGAATGACTGTCCAGTCTCAGCTCTACTTTACTTCAATGTAACTCATTCAGAGATATGCAGCAGCACAGAGAAAATGAGACGCGAGAACTTCTGCACGCTGTACTTTTACATGCAAAAAGATGCGCTGCATTTACATCCTTAGCATGCCTGATGACATCAGGGCATGCTCCTAGTGAGAACACAGATGGTGTCCTGGGGGGATCTCCTCCCAGAGCTGGACCAGAGCATCACTGAGCTCCTGGAGGTGCAACTTGATGGAGTAGGATGGACTGAAGCATATTGTCCCAGAGGTGTTCCATTGGATTTAGGGTCAGGCAACCGTGGGGGCCAGCCAGTGGCATCGATTCAGGCTTTGCTGTGCACCAGGAAGAACCCAGGACAGTGGGTCCAAGGATTTCATCCCAGGTCCTAGTGGCAGTCAGGGTGCCACGTGTCCATGTCAGGACAAGAGAATTATCAGCTAATGCTAGCAAGCTTGGTTACTTAATTCAAAGACTGTATGGGTGCATCAGACAGAAGACCCTACAGGTACTCATTTCACTTATCAAGAGTGAGAGATCCTGTTCCGTAAATATAATTTCTAATTTCAATTCTATTGGTATCAACTGTCAGTTAAAGTGGCCACAGCCTTACTAATACAAACATTTTAAAAAATACAAATTTTAAAATGATAATCTGTGGGGAGTGAAGCCCTGGGCTTTGACTGAGACATTCTTGTTATTTGATGTTCTATTTGGTTCCTTGCTGGTTTTTGTTACTTGTGATCTTTTAATAATATCCATTTCTTATATCTCGAACCTTTGATTCTTGGTTTCAGTTTATGTCCATTTGTATTCTGGTCAGGGTTTTATATTTGTGTGTGTGTGTTTTTAAGTATACTAGCTATGTTGCTATGTTATTTTTCCCAGCCCCCACCCAAAATATTCTTCTATGTTAAGCTTTAGTGTGTTAGCGTCAAGGTCGGGCTGTGTGGCAAGTAGAGTGTAGACCTAAAATGCAGGCCTCGGAAGACCAGATGTAAACTCAGAACAGCTTTATTGCTTAACACTTACTAAAAACAAACTCAGGCAAATCAGGGGTAAATATTTCCAAACTAAGATTCTTCTAGGAAAACACCCTATGAGGAAGGACGCGGCCATGAGGGAGCGCACGACAAAGGACAAGAGAAGACTGAGCAATATAACGAGAGAACGGGCAACAGGTGTGAGAGCAGATGACACTAATCATGAATAAAGAGACGAAGGAAGTAGAACTAAACCCAAAGGACACAAGACAAAAAACTATCAAAATAAGACTGGAAGAAACTAACACTGAGACACAGATTCAAACATCCGAACCTGACACAAAGACAGAAAGGTAAACAAACACAGAGACAAGACTGACTTCACACAATGCAAAAGATAGAATACAGAGATGAAACTAGAGCACACTGGACATGAAGGGGAACTAACATCATAAAACAAGGAACAACCAAGAAAAACTCACGGAAGCACACGGAAATAATATCATACTCAAAAGGGCAAGATAAAGAACTAGAATATAAGTCATATCTCAAATCCAAAATCATAAACTCACAAATCTCAGAATCCTGGGACCAAGACCCAGGGTCCTTTGTCTTGTACTTCATCCTCAGTTTTACTTCCTTTGTGTCCTCCACTCCCTCAAATTAGTTTCAGTGTCTGTAGAAATACCCAGTCTTCCCTTTGTTCAGTAGTCTGTGTAGTTATCCCATGTTTTCAACTGTGCTTTGGATTTATTCTCTTTATTCCTTATGTTATATCGCTGGACTCTGTTTCCTTTGCTGTTGTGGACTTTGGTGATTTCCTGGACTTTGTATGTTTTGGACTTTCAGTCAATTAAAAGCTCACCTTTTGTTGAAAGCTCTGCCCGCCGGGTCCAAAGTGCTGTACAATAAAACAATAAAATAAACAAAACAACTCAATAAATACATTAAAAAAAAAACAAAGTGCACAATATATGTAGCGTCCTTTGGATCCTCTCACTCTCACACTCTACGCAAACTGCTATATGTGACAGATTTACTTTTTAAGCAAGTCTCAAGTGACCATCCTGGAACTGCAGTTTTTGGAACTTGGACTTCAGCTTTATGTTTGAGCCCTGAGGCCTGTACTAGGAAGCAGGATTTTATCTTATCCTATTAACTTGAGGGGTAATCCTGGGTTTTCTGTATTATCAAGGGGATTCGCTTCTTCTCAGGGTATCACCTTGGTAATTTATGATTAGAGATCATCATCACCTAATGACTGACCAATTCTCAAAAAAAAAAAAAAAAAAGCATCACCATTCCTGCAAGATCAAAATACTTGATTAAAATCCATCAGATTCTCCCGTATCTTAATGATAGAGCTGTGATATTGATAAGCTTGTTAACTTCCACAGTTGTCCAGCTTTCCTCCCAGGCTTCAAACGGGTTCATTTTATTAATATTTTAGCTCTTTTCCAGTGTTATTGACCAAAGTGCTTACCAAGTTGAGTCGGACCAAACACAGCAACTTACACTGTATCTCTTACTGGATACATTTATCCAAGGCTATGCTACAAACACACCATCTTCATCTTCAAGCCCCAAACACAGTTAGCCTTGCTAAAGTAACATAAAGACAACTGTAATGTCTATAAGCATGGGACAAAAGAAAGAAGCCCATAAACCACAGGTCCTCACAAACTGACTGGACGGGTCACCCTCAGCACCCTAATTTATAGAACTGCTCATTCAACAATCATTTCCAGTGGACCAGTTTCTGGGTATATCGCATATGCATATTACAGTATGACTTTTCAGCATATAAGTGGTAATGTTTAATTCAATTAATCATTTAATTAAATACAAAGACAAACTCACCTATTAGAACTTCATCCTTTCGGGCCTTGTGCTCAGCAAAGTCATTGACAACACTGCTCAAATCATGCTCAAGTATACTCATCCTGCTCTCTTCTCTCTGTCCTCTTTGGAGCACCATTTTCATGTTTTGCTTGCTAAACATAATTTAAAATGTTGCTGCACTAACTGATCTATAAGACCCTTGATCAGAAACAGATTGTTGCATGATTGAGTGTTTGCAGGCATTTTGCACAAATGACAGGGAGCAAGGTCAGGAAGCACAAGTAATATATTTCCCAGCATGCCATCCATCATCAAATCATTTCAGAAAAGATGGCTGTTTTAATCAGTGGCATGTAAAATGATCGATTTGCAGCAAAAATTCAATTCATAAGAAAAATTTAGGCTTGAGGTTTACAAAATAGAACCATGACTGGGATATTCAGTGGAACTCTTATAGTGTGTCCACTTTATAGCACATTTCTCCCAGTTTGGCTTCTTATCATTGTCTCCCTGTTAGATCCTGAATTCAATTTAAAATCCTTCTCTTCACATTCAAAATCTTGAACAATCAGGCCCCTTCATAAGATAACTTTAAGGTAACTTAAAGACCTCATAGTATCGTATCACCCCCAACAGAGCACTTTGCTCTCAGACTGCTGGCTTTCTTATGGTTCCTAAGGTATTTAAAAGTAGAATGGGAGGCAGAGCCTTCAGCTTTCTGGCCCCTCTTTGTAGAACCAGCTCCCAATTTGGATCTGGGAGAGAGACACCCTCTCTGTTTTTAAGATTAGGATTAAAACTTTCTTTTTGATCAAGCTTTTAGTTAGGGCTGGATCAGGTGACCCTGAACCCTTCCTCAGTTACACTGCAACAGACTTAGGCTGCTGGGGGCTTCCCATGATGCACTGAGTGTTTCTTTTCACTCTCTGTGTTTATACACCCCTCTGTGTTTAATCATTGGTTATTAATAATCTTTTGCTCTCTTCCACAGCATGTCTTTTGTCCTGTCTCCCTCCCCAACTGGTTACAGCAGATGGCTGCCCCTCCCAGAGCCTGGTTTGCCAGAGGTTTCTTCCTGTTAAAAAGGGGTTTTCCCTTCTCACTGTCACCGAGTGCTTGCTTGCCTGTCTGATTGTCGGGTTTTCTCTGTATTATTGTTGGGTCTTTGTCTTACAATATAAAGCAGCTTGGGGTGACTGGTGTGATTTGATGCTATATAAATAAAACTGAATTAAACTGAATTGAATGTGACCACCCAGTGTAATGTAAAGGAGGAGCTTCTCCTGCTTTCAGGTCAAAAATCACCCTCCCATTGCGGCAACACTATGATTTGTAGTTATTATAGTATAGCTGCCACATATAGCCCATAAAACTAAATGCATGCATCTAATATTTATTGCCTGGATAGTGATAGATAACAGCAACACAAAACTGACATTACTAATGCAAACTGAATTATACAGAATCTTGAACGCACCATGATATAGATCATACAGATCATAATCTTGATTTAGAGAGCTGATATAAATCTTTGCTCATGTAAGGCAACAACTGGACAAGAAGCAGATTTTATTAGAACAGTGTGATGTTCAGAGTTCAACTATAGTTTAAATGAATTATGGGATGACATTTTTCCTCCTGTTTCATAAAGAAAAGCCCCAGTGTATCCTATGCTAAAGGAGATAATAAAGGAAGCACTGAAGCACTCTTTACTGAGCTCTTTGAGAATTTGAACAGCTCTCATTATGGTCTACTATGCAAATACTTCCGAGTCAATTGATTTAGTTAGGAAACATCCTAAGCAAAATGGATTATTGGAACCAAGCTTAGCCAAAAAGCAAAGAAATTTGTATTAGGTCAATTATTTTTTGTTATAAAAATGCTCCTTGGCCATAAAACTTATACAGATGTATTTGGAAGATGCATTTATGGGTGTAGCAGCAGTTGAGTATGTGGGTTATCCCCAATGAAAAACTTGCCAAATTTTCTCTTCCAATGCCAAAGAGCTTATTCTGCGTATTGACTCTTGTTTCAAGCTTCTGGTACATCAGGTCCTGACAGTCAGACTTGTCATAATTGGAGACAGTCTTGATGGAGAGAGATACCGAGATGAGAAACTCTATCCGCCAAGGTGACAACACTCGCTCCAACACAGTGGGGTTTATCGAGAGTACCTCCAGAATTTGGGAGTGTAGAGGATGGAATGGCCTGCAGTCCTGACCCCAACCCCATTGAAAACTTGTGGGATCAGCTTGATGTGCTGTTTGTGCCAGAGTAACCAACACAACCACACTGGCTGACTTGTAACAAATGCTGGTTTAGGAATGGGATGCCAACCCACAGGAGTGTGTGACCAAGCTGTTGACCAGCATGAGGAGGAGGTGCCAGGCTGTTGTGACTATGTGTGGTTGTTCCACATGTTACTGAGGCCCCCTGAGGCCCAGGAAGAAAATGTGAACCTAATAGTATTCCATAAGCTTACGTTGCCAACATTTCACCAGTAGATGGCGATGTCGCATGAGAATTAAGCACCTGTGAGTCGTCCGTTCCTATATTGCACACTGTTCCATGCCAGATCGAATGTGATTTTAGCTGGTGTTCTGTCCTTACTTTTGTTAAAAAAAAAACACAAAAAAAACACACTAGTAAATGCGACAGAAATAGCTGCTCTTCGTCGTGATAAAATTAGAAAAGAAGTGTTTGGAGAGCTACCGTTAGTCTTAAAAGCAATGGTAATACCAATGTTATTAAGATAGAGAATTTAAAAAATAGAAAATATAATCTTTCTTTCGGGCGGACATGCGCAAAATATAGTTAACGTCATACGTACGCGCTTCCGTAAAACAGTGACAAAGATGGCGGTCGCCGGACAAGGTAAGCGGACTTCACCGACAGTTAGAGTACTGTGTTGTCGTTGATTTTCATTTAGAGCGACAATTCCCAGCTTCTCAGTTAGTACCAGAATAATTCAACCTTTCCTAAGAGTGGCACTGTAGCGGTGTTTTGCTCGTAACTGGACTCTGGGTGGAAGAAAATGCTGCTTAGTTAGCTAAAAGGCTCGCAAAGCTTGGCCCACCGTCTCTGAGCTGCCGTCAGCCGCCTGCAGCAGCCACGCTATCGCTTTGTAGCGTGGCGACCACTGTGTTCACCACAGATGGCATTTACATGGTGTACTGTGAAGTTTTTGTGCTCATAGGGGAGGTGACGCCCGTGGCTAACTGGATGGGTAACTAGATGACTGTTTTGCTTAGAGCGCTAGCTGGAAGCTCAACCACAGGCGACACAACATTCCGGAAGTAGCGCTCAGAAGCAGCGCGTTACAAACAAAACGAACCAAATGTCGTTGTTTCTGCATCTAATTTAATTTAATCTTTTCAGTTTAGTGTAGTGTAGTGACTTCGTTTAACTTATTTTGTTTTTGTCCCTCCTCATTCTGGTTGCGCTGTGTTGAAAAATAATCACCAAATTGATTAGAACTAAGCTTTACACGGTATCATTTATTTCCTCCTTTATAAGTAAATGATGGATTCTCGTCCGTTATGGTACCACACAGAAGTCAATGAATTATCCTTTGTATTTTTCTGAAGGCGTCAAAGTTCCCCGCAGTTTTCGGCTGCTGGAGGAACTGGAGGAAGGTCAGAAGGGAGGTGGAGACGGTACAGTGAGCTGGGGCCTCGCAGATGATGACGACATGATGCTAGCTCACTGGAATGGCATGATCATCGGCCCCGCCAAGGTGAGCCACCTCCAGCACCTGCTATAACATTTCACTACATAGTACTGATCTGCTCATCAGTCGGTCACTGGGCTTTCTGTGTTGAAAGTTGGCAAACAGGAAACAGTGGGTTCATTTCAAACATTATTTCTTATGACAGTGAATGAAGTTGTGTCTTAAGAAAAGTCTCTAAAACAATTAAACAAAATAAACCCATGTTTTTGTGCTGCTTGGAAAGCAGCATAGGAAAGAGAAACTTCTTAAGTCAATGTGATTTGTTGAAGCTGTGTTTATTCCACTCTTATGTGAACAGCAAGATAATGTAGATTCAATAAGCAGTAATTCTTGTTGAGGTGTACTGAGATAAGACAGAAAAAGTCAAATATTAAACAGAATGACTTTGAAAAGCTCTGACAGGCTGAAAGCCTCATATGCAGCTTTACAGTCCACTGTTTCTCTACACCAGTGGTTCTCAAACTTTTCCATCATGGCCACTTCACTGGATGAAATGTTTTCAAGCCCCACGCGAAGCGAGGTCTCCTGAAAGATACTTCAGGAGCTCAGTTTTGCTCCAAACCTCTTTGGTCCACTCCCAGTCACCCTCTCTCTCTTGCTCTCTCTCACACACACACTCATTGTTTCTCTCACTCTCACACACACACACACACACACACACACACACACACACAGACATGCATAGAAACAAGCATGCTTTGTTGTTGGCAGACAAAACTGTCAAAATGTACCTATCCTACCCCCTCCTTTTATGTCAGCTTTCCTCTGATTGACTGCCCCTCAGTGATTTGGTATGATTCGGTAATTTCAGCACACAAATCGAGTGATAATGCACTTAATTCATGTACCTCTATAAAGTTAATCACTATTTGTGGCTCAGACAGAACGGGGGGGGGCTGTGTATGAGCAGTTCTGTACACAGGAGGGGACAGAGGTAGGAGGCACTGGGGCGTTTACAATAAAAAGATGTGCATATATACCACCAAGAGAGCACCGAGTCTCAGATGTCTCAGCTGCTTGTATACAGCAAATGATATGCCCTGAGGCAACTGTTGTTGTGATTTGGTGCTATATAAATAAAATTGAATTTAATTGAATAGATATCATCTGATCAGGTAAAACAGTGCCAAGTCAAATTTTTCTGGTCCTTTCACTTCCTATTAAGATACAATATCTAATTTAATAGATAACAGAAATGTGAATTCTTCAGACTTCACCATATCAGCCCTATCATGCACAGATCCAGGCAAGAGAGGGTGTTTAGGGCTGGAGAAATGGGTGGTGTGTACACTAGCTGAAAGTGTATTTATTGGGTGGTGTGGTGGTTAGCCTCACAGCAGGAACATCTGGGTTTGAATCCACCTTGGCCTGGGCCTTTCAGTGTGGAGTTTGCATGTTCTCATGTTTGTGTGGGCTTTCTCTGGGTCCACAGTCCAAAGACGTGGTATGAATGTGAGTATGAATGGCTGTCTGTCTCTCTCTGTTAGCCCTGTGACAGGCTGGTGACCTGTCCAGGATGTACCCTGCCTCTCGCCTTATGACAGCTGGGATAGGCTCCAGCCATCCTGCAACCCTAAAATGGATGGATGGCATTCTGTTTATTTATTTACCAGTGGGTAAAGACCCTACAATAATATAAACTTACACTTACAATGTTGTAATGAATGAAAACTGCTGCTGCCATTAACCTCTTGCCAGCATGTTACAATTCTTTCAAGTATCTCAAGATCGTTACCTCACTGTTGACCAGTATGAGCACAGAGCACTTACCAGAAGTTCAGTTGGCTGTGCACTGTTGATAAAGCTGAGTAGAAATGTAGTAGACAGCCAGTATCTCACACTGTATTAGTTGGAGTTGTGGATGTTTACAATTTTTTCCTGAAAATTGCTAGTTAGTGCCTCCTTCCTGAAGATGTAACATGTTCATTAAAGCCAAGTGGTGACCTGCGGGGCTCAAAAGAAAAAAAGAGGTCATTCGTCACATGACCAATTAAGGCTGGTTTCAAAAGCGAGTCAGTCTCCATATATTTCCTTGGCCAAATGACTATCTTTACAGCATTAAAAAGACTGTTTACAGCCTGCTTCCAAAAGCATTTTTGACACTGTATATAATTAGAGGTGCTACTATTAATTCACCTTGTAGTTCAACCTCTCAACTTTGTTTGTGGTGTTGTTACCTTCTATGGGATTTTATTGGAGTTATCTGACAAATACTAGAAGTCACTTAACCTAATGCAGTGTCCATAGTATACATCCATCCACCCATCCATTCTCTTCCGCTTATCCGGGGCCGGGTCGTGGGGGCAGGAGCCTAAGCAGAGAAGCCCAGCCCTCCCTCTCCCCAGCCCACCCGAGTTTTTTTCTTCAGCCACTGCCTGAGCTGCGTTCCGCTTGGCCTGCAGATACCTGTCAGCTGCCTCCGGAGTCCCACAGGCTAACCAAGCCCAATAGGACTCCTTCTTCAGCTTGATGGCTCCGTTTACCTCTGGTGACCACCATCTGGTTTGAGGGTTACCACCACAACAGGCACCAACCACCTTGCAGCCACAGCTCTGAGCAGCAGCCTCAGCAATGGAGGTGCGGAACATGGTCCATTCGTACTCAATGTCCTCGGCCTCCCTCGGAATGCTGTCAAAGTTATGCCGGAGGTGGGAATTGAAGATCTTGCGGACTGGGGCTTCTGCCAGGCGTTCCCAGCACACCCTCACAATATGTTTAGGTGCAACAGGTCTGTCCAGCATCTTCCCCCGCCACCTGATCCAATTCACCACCAGGTGGTGATCAGTTGACAGCTCAGCTCCTCCCTTCACCCAGATGTCCAGAACATACGGCCGCAGATCTGGTGATACGATTACAAAATCGATCATGGACCTGCAACCTAGGGTGTCCTGGTGACATGTGCACTTACGACATCCTAATGTTCGAATATGGTGTTTGTTATGGACAAACTGTGGTTTGTACAGAAGTTCAATAACAAGCCACCATTCGGGTTCAGATCGGGCAGGCCGTTCCTCCCAATCACACCCCTCCAGGTCTCACTGTCATTGCCCATGTGAGCGTTGAAGTGTCCCAGCAAGACGACAGAGTCACCGAACAGAGCACCTTCGAGCACCCGGCCCAGCGACTCCAAAAATCGTGAGTACTCTAGACTGTCATTCGGCGCATAAGCGCAAACAACAGTCAGGTCCCGTTCCCCGGCCTGAAGGTGCAGGGAAACAACCCTCTCGTCCACCGGTGAAAAGTCCAATGTACAGGCAGCAAGCCGGGGGGGGGGATACAAAAATACCCACCCCATTTCGCCGCCTCTCACCGAGGGCAACTCCAGACTGGAACAGAGTCTAGCCCCTCTCCAGGAGACTGGTTCCAGAGCCCAGGCCATGCGTTGAGGTGAGCCCAACTATATCTAGCTGGTATCTCTCAACCTCATGCACTAGCTCAGGCTCCTTCTCCACCAGAGAGGTGACATTCCATGTCCCGATAGCCGGATATCGGTCCTCCAGGGCCTCCGCCATTGGCCACCGCCCGACACACCCTGCACCCGACCCTTACGACGCCTCCTGCGGGTGGTGGGCCTACAGGAGGGCGAGCCCATGTACACTCTTCGGGCTGCGCCTGGCTGGGTGCCACGGGCTAATACCCGGCCACCAGACACTCTACTCTCCCTTGAGCTCCCTCCCCAGGCCTGGATCCAGGGTGGGGCCCCGGTAACCCTATCACGGGCAGGGTAAACTGTTCCCTCGTTGTTGTAGACATAGGGGTCTTCCAGAGGGTTGTCCATAGTAACAGACAAAAATATAATCTGAGCCTAGCATAAATCAGAATGTTTGCTTTGTCTGTCCAGACAAATTCCCCTCCCGTTGCTCACTTCTACTGCCACAGATGCGTGCAGTGTCCCAGAGAATAAGATTCTGACACAAATATGTAAGATGAGCAACAGAAGATCCATCTATTTTCTTCCACTTATCATTTTCAAGGTCGTGCGTGGGGGCTGGAGCCTATCCAGGGTGAGGTTGCAAGTCTCAGAGAGACAGACAACCATTCATACTCACAGTCGCACCTGTGGGCAATTGAAATAAACCAGTGGTGTCAAACTCAATCACAGAACGGGCCAAAATTTAAGTTACAGTCCAAGTCACAGGCCAAACAGGATTAACATTTATTGAACCGAACAGTCTAAAACTGAAAATATTTTCATCAGCAGTATGAATCTGAATGGCCAGAAAACAGTAACTTTTTCCTCAACACATTAAATAAAATATAACTATATTTTTCTTCAAAAATAACATCTGGAAAAATCTGAATATTTCAAGCTGACAAAAATTTGCAAATTTTTCTGATTAAAAACTATGATGTGATTTCAGCAAAAGCTCCAGAACACAAGAACTCTAATAAGCAGCATTTCCTGGTGTCTGATGTAGTGATGCACTGTCAGCTCACCTGTGCAGGTCTCCTTCTGCATTTTCTCCCACATCCGTCCCACCAATCCACTCTTTTCCCCACCTGTGACATGTGGGGAAAAGAGACACACGGGTTTACCTCCGATGTCAGTGAACAGGTTCTTTGCCTGTTTTCCCTGTTCATTTATGGGGGGTCAGGCTAGCTTAAATGTCACTGTAAAAAGACAGAACTGACACAAATAAAACCCCATGCAAACTCCACACAGGCCCTCTGGTCAGATGGTGGATTTGAACCCAGGACCTTCTTGCTGTGAGGCAACAGTGTTAACTACGACTCAAATTCAGCATGTGGATATTCATTGTTTTGCAATTAAAGCTCTTTATTTATCAAAACAGTGGAAAAACAACAAGGTTCTAAACAAGATATTTACAAGGTAACATTACTGTTTAACATTTATTTTGTAATGACATTTCGGGACTTTAGTTTTTAAGCCAACTATCAAGGATGGATGGATGGATGGATATATAATGTACTTTGAGAAACTGTGTCTCAGGTTGTGTCCTGTGTGTTACAAGCTCAGAGTTGGAAGATGAATGTTTTGCTGTGAGTAATAAATAATAATAATAATATATTATAATATATAATAATAAATTGTAAGGGATTGTTCCCTTTAGTAGCATGTCCATGCTTTCTTACCCTCCAGAAAGTTGTGATGATGCATCACTTCTGTGTGTGGTTTAGAACACAAAGAAGGGAGATCGACAGACGGATCAGGGCTGCTTCTGCAGTGCTGCACCGGTCTGTCGTGGTGAAGAGGGAGCAGAGTGTGAAAGCGAAGCTGTCGATTTAGCGGTTGATCTATGTCCCTACCCTCACCTATGGTCATGAGCTTTGGTTAGTGACCAAAAGAACTAAATCGTGAATACAAGCAGCAGAAATGAGCTTCTTCTGAAGGGTGGCTGGCCTCTCCGTTAGAAATAGGGTGAGGAGTGCAGCCATTCGAGAGGGGCTCAAAGTAGGGCCCCTGCTCCTCCACATCGAAAGGAGCCAGTTGAGGTGACTCAGGCATCTGACTAGGATGCCTCCTGTGCGCTTCTTGGGTGAGGTGTGCCGGGCCTGTCTTATCAGGAGGAGGCCCTGGGGCAGACCCAGGACACACTCTGCTGGCCTGGGAGCTCCTTGGGGTCCCTCTGGATGTGCTGGTGGAGGTGGCTGGGGAGAGGGAGGTCTGGGCTTCTCTGCTTAGGCTCCTGCCCTGGATAAGCGGAAGAAAATGGATGGATGTTGCGTATATAATGAGTAATTTTGATGTGCAGCTCTTCTTGTGTCAAAATGTAGATTCTCAGATGTGATATGTTTAGAAACTTGAGAATTACAAGGTGAAGGGGCTCTTAAGTGGCAGATGTTGTTCTTAGATAAAGCATGAGCAGCAAAGCTTGATCAGTTAATTCTAGGCAAAAGACCTAATCACACTAGAGCTTATTAGAGTTTGTTAGACTTTGATCCTTTGAGCTAACCTGTCTTCTATTCTTTAATTGCAGACTGTCTATGAAGGCAGGATCTACAGTCTGAAAATAGACTGTGGACCCAAATACCCAGAGCATCCTCCTCATGTCCGCTTTGTGAACAAGATCAACCTGACTGGCGTGAACAGCTCAAATGGTGTGGTGAGTATCCGTGCAGACATTCTTGGTGGACTGATCAACACACAGTTATAACATTCACTCAAGTGTTTCTTAGTCCTATGCCATATAAACATCATTAACAACAAATACTCTGCTCCCAGTTGCAGCTGCTGCTACCAGTTATACATAAGACTTATGCTTTAGTCTCAGTGGTAGTAGTAGGTGGTAGACACCAGCTCATGATAGGAATGCTGTGATGTGATGTAGTACTGCCACTCTGCTACAGAGAATTGAAAGTGAGTGGTGTGTAACTGGTGAGCTACGTAATCCACTCTGAACTTCACTTGGTGTGTTTCTGTGTCAGCAGCACAAAAGCTGCTGAGAGTAGAAAAGCCAGGCAGACATTTACATTTACAGGATCAAAATAGTTCTCATTCAGGCATAGCAGGTGAAACTTACCCCTTACCCTTTCCTTTGCAGTGGGGCTCTTCTGCCCCTACAGGGAAGTCCAAAACTCAGCCACGGTTTAGTTTGAGCAGAAACATTAGGAGAGAGAGACATGGCACACAGAATTTAAAGGGAAAAAGTAAACAAACTTCTGCATTTGTATCACATTTGACTGGTTAGTCTAAACATTTGGTTTTTTTTATCTTCCAGTGGCTATTAAAATTACATTTGAAAGACGATGCTTTAATGCTTATTTTAAAGATAATTCTCTAAAACGACTGCCCAGAGGTGTGCTTCTAGAAGGACTTGGGCTGAGGGATGAGCTTCCTGGTCCGAAAGACCCTTATAGTTTGGGCATTGTTTCTATGGCAAACCTTGTGCCACAGCCCCTTAAAGTGCGGGATGTTTAAAAAAAAAACCCGAAACAAAACAAAAAACAGATTCCCAGGATAACTGCAGTCTTGCATGTGTGTCTTGGATTTAATTTCTAATGTTCTATTCAACAGAATGAAAGTTTATTTCTTCTGCGACTTGATATTAAGGGTGGATGTGAGAGAGCCTCAAAATTACAGCATTGTATTTCAAGAAAATAAAAACTAATAATATTTCTGATGATATAAGAGATAAATACTGAATGTTTATTTATGGCAGCAAAATTTATAAATGTAAGTAAATGAAGGGCATTTTCCGTCCTATTTTTTCCAATGAGCTGCTGTCACTGGTGACACACTACCTAATATGAAGTGTGAAGCTTCAGCATTATAGTGCAATAGTAGTGACACAGCGTTAGCCAAATGTAAGCACAAAAGTAGTTTTAAGTATAACTGCTTACCACTGTAGTTTAACAATATTTAAAGTAATTTAAACTTGTGACGCACCGGGAGCCTACACAACATTATCACATAATAAACCTGAAAAATATTTTCTACCTTCATAGCCTGGCTATACTTGAAGGTTGTTGTTTCCACATTTAGCAGGAACAGTTTTCTTTTATATTTTGCAAATTATTGTGCTTTGTTGGAGGTTGCTGAAGTTGCTCTCTTTTTAGGAACTAAATTGTCATCGGAGGCTGACACGTGGCTCTGGCTCTCTGTCATGCCCTGGCTTGTCTTTTATGTACTAGGGCACAGAAATCCAGGCCATCGCTATAGCAATGATATTGTGATATGACGTTTTTATTTCACGTAAAAATTGATGCTAGTATTATCACAGATGATATGATATGGCAAAGCGCTACTTGATAAGTTATGATATGCTATACGTTTCTACAAAGTCACTTATGAAACTATTAATTAGGGGGAAAAAATCAAATTCTAATATGTGTTAAAGGATAATCTGGTGAAATGGCTCTTTGCCTGTAATTGAACTTAAAACACATCTGGGTGTTTTGCAGATGCAGGCTTGATTAAGCGAGCCTACACTCTGCGTATTTAGCATAACATCAGGGCACAGAGTCCTCAGTTCTTACTGTAGTTTGGACATGACACATTAGACTACATGTTTTTCTGTGACCAGCAATAGCTTAGTGGAGATCAACAGGAGGCAACAGAGGCATCTGGTGCAGTGTGTGTGTGCACCAGATGCCTCCGTTGCCGGAATAGTTCTTGGACCCAGCAGCTGTCCATTCTGAAACACGACATTACAAGCACTGCAAGCGTTCAGCCAATTTTTGTTTATAATCCCCTATATATTTTCTGTGTAGTCCGAACCAGGCATTATAGGGGCCTAGAAAAAATACCTCCACTAACCCTTCTGCTCATTTCCCTTCAGGTGGATTTAAAGGCTGTGTCAGCACTGTCCCGGTGGAAGAACGCCTACAACATCAGGACAGTGCTGCAGGAGCTGAGACAGCACATGATGATGAAAGAAAACAACAGGCTCTCCCAGCCACCTGAGGGCCAGGTGTACAGCAACTGAGGCTCCTGCTGCTATCCAGTCCTCTCACATGCAAATACATGCATACACACACACACACACACACGCACGCATACACATGCATGCGTACATACATACACATGCAACACAAGACTCTCTTCTCCCACTTTCTCCTTTGGGAGCCTTCCATTATCTGGAGAGAGGGATGTGCAGGTGAACCCCACTTCCTCACCCAGTGCCCAATAATCCATTAAGGTTCACAGTGCAGACCAGAAATTACAAAACAAGAATACTGTACATTTTACTAATGTTATTTTTTATGATCTTTGTGTTCTACATCCAGATTGTAAAATAACAAATGACTTGATTGAGTGTACCTATTATGTGCGTGTTTTGGGCTCTTCATCTGTGGTGACGGTTAGTCCCTGGTGTATGGGTATCTTGAGGCCTGTTTCCAAGTACTTTAGGTCCCAGGAATATTTTCAAGCTTCCTTCAGACTGTTGGTTGTTTGTCTTTCCACCGTGACGATTAGACAAATTAAGTCCACTGAAGACTGCAACAATCGTGGGTGAGCATATCTTGCTGCTGCTGCTGCTCACTGTGATTTAACACTTTGAAAATGCACTCATTGAGTACAATTTGGAAAAGAGAGCAGCAGCAGCAACACACATTCAAAATGATAGATTAACAATATACAATATACACAGATTTCATGAACTGATGTGGAGATTAACCATTCGATGACTTGCAGCAAATGACCAGTCAGAAATGTTTATTACTGCAAGCCTAACCTGACTCCCAGCGTCTGTTCCCAATTTGCGGCTTTGGTCACAGATTTGAGTCAACTCCACTTCGGTAACCCCAACTAAAATAGGGCTCTTAAATTTCTGGGATACCTCAATACTCTGGATTATGCTGAAATCCTTTTCCCTTAAAAAGAGGGGGAGAAAACACCCCTGCCTTTTGCTTGGTCTCCCCAGCTTCTCCGATATCCCGATGATGTGAATTTGAGGGGCCTTCCTCTTAAACAAGTACATATCCGGTACACAGAAATAAACTGCTACATTCATATCTATTAGCAGGGCACTGCTGACTCATCACTCGTGTTCTCAGACTTGTCTTCTGTGTGCCATATGGTTTGTAGCGCTTTGTGATGGTGATTAATTATTAGCAGGCAGTGGGATGAGGGAAAGGAAGGGTGGGGTGGGGGGGTTGATGGTGTGGGTGGGGGGGCTTCAGGTCCTTGTGCTTTTTGTGCTTGGCACCTTTTCAGGGTCGCCACTGTACTGTGGAAAGGGAGGAGCTGTGATTTTTATTTTTTGGGTTATTTAGTTTGTGGGCTGACTGGTGTATATTCCATGGAGTTGTGTCTTCTTACATACAGTGAATGCCCAATGAACACAATGTATTGCTTTGGATGTTTATTTTATAATGGGGGTTGAATCTAATCAGGGTAATGGTGACCTATTGCATGGTTTTATTTGAATTAAACATTACTTTTGCACAGGTTTGTGTCATCATTGTCCAAATAGAATAGAAATACAATTTCTGCTAAAAAAAAAAAAAAAAAGGTGAACTGAACATACTGAATCATTATTTTTGATTATGCTGTAGTAATGACCATGTTTTTACAGGAAAGGAAAAAAAGGGGGGGGTTGAAGTGTCTCCACCAGTGTATGAATACTGCTGTCTGTTGAACAAATATAAAATATCCAAAAATGGCAGATGCATAGTCTGGGAATATTATTCAGTCATTTTGATTGTCACTTGCTATTTGGTTAGGTTAAAGCAGCACAACAACTAGCTTAGGTTTAGGATGAATATAATCTTTTGCAGCTTTTAACACATCAGAACCTTTTCCATTTTCTTGCTTACCAGGTTAAGGCTTACCTTATTTAATAACTGGTCACATTGTAGAAAGGGTCACACTATTTTGTGCTGGAGTGATAAATGCCTGTCAGCTGCTAAGCAGCTCTACATCCCATTTCGAGGAAACACCTGCAAGTTGGGTATAACTCCACAACAGTGGTGGTGCGGCCTGTTGTGGAGGAGAATGATGCAGGTGCTGAAGCTACTAAACCCTTTGTTCTGAAGGAAATAAGAGAGCTGCTTGTTGGTTATGTGGTAGAGGAGCCAATAATTTGTGATGCAGTGAGGTAAATGCACAGTAGGCTGTGTACCTACTAGACCTTTAACCAGTATGTGAAAGTTACATTCAAATGGGGTGTTTATTTTGTTTGTGATGTGGAAGTACCCTGGTGAGTTATTTTTCTCGATTATTAATGCTGTAATGTAATGAATTACTTTTTATTGGCAGTAATCTTGTAATGTAAAAAGTTGCTTAAAAGCAATGTTGATATTAATAAGTCAACATATAAAGGTTTTTTTAGTATTACATTGTCACTAAAGATTGGATTTGAATGACTGAGCTCCTTTTAGAAAGAAAGCTGTCCTCCAAAAAGGTATGTGTATGTATGTATATATATATATATATATATATATATATACATATATGAAAGTGTATTCTCTAAAATTACCTATTTTTAAAAAATATAATTCCCCTCACCCAGCTTCACCATTTTTTTAAAGCCTAGAATGGTCCTAATATAGCATCGTAGTTGACTGACTTGTAAGCAATCTTATAAGTGAGCCCTGTTGGAAGTTCCACGTTCGATCTCCATCTGCCTTAATGCCAGCTTGGTCAGTGTGTTGCTCTAATGGGATCTGCCATGATGGATCAGCACAGCCCGATCAAAAAGTGGAAGAAGTCAACACAGTGAGTTGCTCAGTCAGCATAAATAAGTATAAGTAGCTGCAATTCACCCTTGGCCCATATGGCACACACAATGAACTGATTAATTGATTGATGGACGATTGATTGATTGATTTTAATTCCAATATATATCACAAAAACCCCCCAGAGTAAAACGTATCAATTGACACCATGATATTGTACATTGCAATTAAATACTAGAATAAGGAGCACTAAAAATAAAGGTATTTATAAGGTAGAACCAATGCTAGGCCTAAATAAAAGATATCAGTAACCATCACATCGGATCAGCTGACTAGAATTGAAATGCACATGTATTTAACATCACATTAACTGAAAAAAACCTTAGTTAAAATGCCATCCATCTTCTTCTAATTAACCTAACCCCACTAACTGCATGTCTTTGGGCTGTGGGGGGAAGCCAGAGTACCCAGAGAGAACCCACAGGGAGAACATGCATGCTCCACACAGAAAGGCCACAGCCAGATGGTGGACTCAAACCCAGGAACTTCTTGCTGTTAGGCAACAGTTCTAACCAGCACACCACCATGCTGCCCTGCATAGCATCTTCCTTTCTTTTGTTAAAAAACCTTTTTTTCCCTCCATATGAAACACATTTTTTAAAATGTATATTTGTACCTGATAAATTTTGGTCTAAAGTTACAATTAGGTGCTTTACACTGTTAGTTGAACCAATTTGGACAGTGTTACATTTGACTGACGTTTCTGACCTTGGTATATTTTTGGTTACTGGTAAAAAGGATACTTTTAGTTTTCCCTAGATGGACTGAAAGCTTATTTTCCTCTTCCCAGAGGCTAACAGGTTGTAATTCCTGAGACAATTTAAGTTCATTACCCTTAGAATTTTTTTCACTGACCAGATGAGCAGAATAAATACATAATAATACATCATGCCATTAACATAGATGAAATCAATGGGCCTAAAATAGACCCTTGTGGCACACTACAAATAATATTTCCAAGGGATAACTTTGAGGAATATAATGGAAGATTTTAAGATTCTGCTCTAAAGGAATAAGAGACTGCATGGGGAACAAGCAAGGATAGATCAGAAGAACCAACAATATCATGTGAGGCCATCATGGTCTTTTCAGGTGCAGCAACGGCTCGTACACAGCAAGGTAATCCTGGGGTCGAAAAATAAAATGAAAAATAGGCAGAGGTCATTGTCCCTCCATAATGTTGGTACAAATGAGGGGGGCCATCAAATGAGGGGGGCCATCATTAGGCGTGGCCAAATCAACAGTCACTCTTAAAAAGAAGGAATGAACTGGCCAGATTAGCAACATCAAAAGGTCTGAAAGACCTCTTATGACAACTGAAAACTTCACAACATCTAACCAAGTTAAGAACACCCTCTAGAAAAAAGGTGTATCATTATCAAAGTCTACAATCAAGACATGCTTTTGTGAATGGAAATACAGAAAATTTACCGTAAGGTGCAAACCAGCGGTTACGATCAAGAACAAAATTAGACTTTGCCAGAAAACATCTAGAAGGTGTTTGGAAAACAATTCTTTGAACAGATGAAACAAAGATGAACTTGCACTAGAATGATGGACTAACACAGGTGTGAAAAAGGAGAGAAACATCTCATGATCCTAAGCATACCGCATCATCTCAGCTCAAAAGAGCATTGTTTGTATCCCTTTATGGCATTTTTATAAAGTTTACTGATCAATAAAGGCTGTTCATGGCATGATACTTGAAAGTATCATCACTTTACAGTGTTTACTGGCTTTAAATGTACAATTATTGTAGTGTTATTGCATATTTTTCACACATTTCAGATCAAGCAAATTTTTAATATCAGACAGAGAGAAGTAGGTACAAAAAGCTGTTTTTAATTGATGATTTCATTTATTGAGGGACAAAAGCTATCCAAACCTACCTGGCCCTTTGTGAAACAGTAATTGCCCCTAAATCTAATAACTGGTCGTGGAGGAATTTTGGCCCACTCTTCTTTGCACAATTGTTTTAATTCAGCTACATTGGAGGGTTTCAAGCACAGGCGGCCCAGTTGTCATGCCAAAGCATCTCAGTTGGATTTAAGTCCACACTTTGACTAGGCCACTTCTAACCTTCATTTTGGGTTTTTCTTTTGAGCCACTCAGAGGTGTGTTTAGAATCAGTGGCCAGCTGCATAACTCAAGTGCACTGGAGCTTCAGGGCATGAACTGATGGCCAGACATTCTGCTTCAGGATTTTCTGATCGATGGTTCCTTTAATTACAGGAAGTCATCAACGTCCCGACGCAGCACAGCAGCCCTAGACGTTACACTACCACCACATCCATGTTTGACTGTTGGTATGATCTTGTGTGCTATGAAATGCTATGTTAGTTTTATGCCAGATATAAAAGGATGCAAAGCTTCCTAAAAGGTAAACTTTAGTCTCGTCAGTCCACAGAACATTTATCCAAATGTCTTAGGGTTCATCCATTGATGCCATTTTTGTCCAGCACCTTTTAGGCTGCAGTGATGGAGTTGTTCTTCAGGACAGCGTGACCTTTCCCTTGAATTGTCTCAGCTTTAGTCAGCCCCTGAGGTGTTGCACCTGGTGAATCTGGGGTCACTCGTGTAGCACCAGACACAAGGTTTGCTGTAAAGGGAGCAGCCCAGTCTAAGATTAAGGAGGAATATTTTGAACTGAATCATGCAAAGCTGCTCTAGTAGAATCCAAAAACAAGACTGTGACATTAGAGATGAATGTAAAAGGTCCACTGTAAGTTTAGAAAATCTTATCATTTTAAAGAACATTAGCAAGTTCATTTTCCTATTTGCTTGTTTGTCACAAGGATGGGTTGTGCCCCCAAATTACACTGTCTTCTATATGCAACTTGTTCTCACTTGTTCCCACATGATAACTTCTTAACACAAACTCCATCCACCCATGGTCCATCCATTCAGCTGGACCCCTCCTTTTCAGTGTCACATTGAACTGGGGTGTGGACCAGTACACAGCTTGAACAGGCCACCAGTACGACAGAGTAAATACTATTAAGGTCTTGCTCCCATGATATAAAAAACTATGTTAAAATGCATTTCCCAGAAGTTAAAGAGAATGTGCCACATTAATAAACATGCTACAGGTTACAGCTTCATAGTTCAAATGTTATGTAGACATATGTTCTATTTCTGGGGGAGTATTGCATCTACGTTCTGTTTTGTCTCTATGAATTACAGAATAATAGACAAGATAGGCTTTTCCAGTACACCCTTTTGCACTAGTGTTCACACTTCCATCATGAGTCACAGAGTCATCAAAATGATGAAGTAGAATGATAGCATATTTTCCACCAGACAGGAATGCAGCAAACCCACTGGAGAGGTTTCCCCCCCTTCTGGCCTCATCTGCACTTTTATTTGTCAACTGCAAATCTACATTCATTTTGCAGAGGCATAGAGGCCAATCAGCAAAGTTAATTGAAACTATAAAAGAAGATCTAAAGGAGGATGTCTTGACCTTAACAATTGCTTGTCATGTTCAGTGAATTAACAAACAGACAGTTCTTTCAAAAATATGAATTAAATCTCTCCTCTGTCTTTGACTTGGTCCAGGTCTTACTGCTGTACCTGGTTTACATTCCCACAGTTAGTCCTTGATTATTATATGTGTATATGCATTTACACAGCATTTTGATCATTAACTCCACTGGCTTGATTGCACCCCATTTGTTACATTCACATGTAAAGCATAGAGTATTGTGGTGGTAGTGGTAGTGAGCTGAGGTTGTGCACACTAGTTGTGGGAGCTGTCAGATGGTCACTGGCACATTCCCAGATGACCTGGTGTGTGTTCAGGCCTGAGCAGAGAGCTGTGCAGGAGTCCATCTGCTCGCTGGGTCAACACCACTCTCTCTCTCTCACACACACACACACACACACACACACACACACACATATATATATATATATATATATATATATATATATATATATATATACATATATATATATATATATATATATATATATATATATATATATATATATATATATATATCTGTATATATCCAGAAAGTTTAGCATGCACAAAAAGAAACAAACAAAAAACACCTCAACTTACCAGTAAGGTAAAAAAAATAAAGTCAGCACACTGAAAAGGTTGTGTGTGTATATATATATATATATATATATATATATATATATATATATATATATATACACACTTGAGCAGGCCAATTAGCTAAATGAGACAGCTTTTGCTCAGTGTGATTTGCATTTTTTATGGTGATCACATGGTTTTCATACATTAGCAGACTGAAATTAAATTAAAAAGGATTTTTTCACAGAATCTGACATTATATATATATATATATATATATATATATATATATATATATATATATATATATATATAATGTTTCTTTGGTTATTTATTCAAATTGATATTCTTGACATTGGTTTATGGGAGTAAAATTTATTTACAAATCTTAGGAATAGTGAAACTAAGGAATGTTGTAGTTTATTTCATTGTGTAGACTTGTTTCAGACCTTGAGCGAATTATGTTTGAAAGTTCTTCTGTTCAACTGATCATGTTCTCTGTGACCAGTGTGAGTGAGCTGTTTACTTCTTTGACAACTCCACACAGTATGAAACAACACTAAATCTAAACTGAAACTGCTTCTTCAGGTCAGTATAACAGGGGTACATTCAATTTCAATTAAATGTTATTTATTAAGCGCCAAATCACAACAAACAGTCGCCTCAAGACTCTTTGTATTGTGGGTAAAGACCCTACAATAATACAGAGAAAACCCAACAGTCAAAATAACCCCCCATGAACAGAGAGGGTCAGTCTATCTGTCAATATGATGGAAGAAGACCACAAATAGACTTTAGAAGAAAAACATGCCAGTGATTGAGTCTTCTGCAGATGCTTGATGTGATGTGCAAGAGAAAGAGAATCATCATTAAGTTATGGCTTTTTATATTGTGATGTGGACTCCAGCACAGAGATCTGAATCATGGTCACAGGTGGAAAGTTTAGTGCCTTTCACTTCCCAGTTAATGTCACCACAGGGTTTAAAATAAGTTAAAATTGTACTGCAGAATGAAAACAGCTTGAGTGAATAGGACCGTAATTGACAAAATTAAACTAGTGATCATAATCTTATAAGGATAGGCCAACCAGAGTCATTGCTTTCTGCTGGGCATCAGAAAGAAATCAGGGTCGTGGCACTTCCTCATTGGCTACACTTTTCAGACTCAAAGCTATCTCCATCTACAATCTCAAGTCAATCCTCAAAAACAAAAACAAAAAAATGATGGATGATGAAATCACACCTTTAATTTCATCTACTCGTCCACTTTGCTTTTATTAGTGCATTAACTTTTCCACATCATGTCATCAAAACTTCTTTTTGCAGAACTTTGAGAGTTCTTCTACTTTTTGATGTTTCCCTCTGTTTATTTTTTTAATACTCAGATGTTGTTGAGAATTTTGTGCTCTTGTGTAGTGTTAAAGAAAATCCATCCATCTGCTCGCTAAAATCTTGATGGGTTGACTTGAAATGTGCTGAGCAGTGCTGTCATTAATAACTTTCCCTAACCGTGCACTCTGAAATGAGCAATAAAACAGAGTGAGTGTTTGGGAAATGGGGAGTCATCTGAGTGGGGTCACTGGGGCTGTAAATTTTTCTCTCTGTGTGATATAGCATCTACAGCCTCCTGTCGCCTGGCCTGACTTGGCTTGGCTTGGCCCAGCGTGGTTCTGCAGAGTGGGTGATTGTAAGGTGACGGAATGTACTCCCCCACACACTTGGCCTCTCCCAGTCCAGCCCCACAACCCCTCCACCTCCCCTTCTCAAACACTCACGTTCCCAGTCATATGAAAGCCTAGCAGATGGCCAGTAGACAAAGGGTGTGTGAGAGTGAGGGAACCCCACCTCACCGAGCACCACCCTCCCTACCGCAGTTTTCCTAGTGAGTGAAGCCGTACACCTAATCTTGTCAAACAAAGAGCAGGCAGTGTGTTTCACTTCAACCCACCCCGATCCTAAAACACGCACATGCTTGTAGCCATGTGCCTCTCAATTAAAACAAACCTAGAGTGCAAGTGCCTTCTCTTGTGATGCAGATGTGGTGATTTAACCTTAATTTCTCACTCATAGGGCAAGAGCTTCTTTAATACAGAGACATTAGCCTAAATGATCCTCAGTGTCTTTTATCGAGTGAGCGCTTCCATTTGGGAGCCTGGCACAGGTAATTCTCTGTATCACAGTACAATTGAACTGACCAATGCTGAAGGGCTATTTGAAGAGGAGCCATTTAGTCTAAGTGCTCTCAAGGCCACAAATGACACTTGTAGTGACAATGTCACCACCAATGACACCTTCAGTTGACTGTGTTGAACAGAAACGGCAAAGCCACGCAGACCTCAAAAATATGCAGCATTATTAGGAGGGTGAAAACCGAAGTGCATCTCCAGGGAAAAATCATTCATGTGGACACCATGCTCTCTGTCAATACCCGGTACCAAGGACACCAGGATAGGACCTGTGAGACGATGAAGTGGCTCATTTCACTGTGTGCTGCATGATCATTTTTCACAGACTGTGGAGGAGTAAAGACACTTTCTACTTATCTTCTCCACATGCCAAGACAATGCCCTTGTACAAACTGGCTTTCCGTAAATGGGAAAGTGATACACAACTTCACTCGATGCAGACATGTTTGTTATTATTTGTAAGTTCTATCTCTGAAATTTCTGTCTCATGCATATTGAAATGAAGTGTCTCACGAATAATCCAGACCTTACTGATTTTTGGAGTGTAAAGTGAAATATGAAGGCCAGTCCATTCCAGTTCATTCCATAGTGTTATGGGCTGAAGATGGTCCTCTGTTGGCAGACTGTAGGGAGCTACGGACAGCCAATCTAGAGCATCTGTTGCCAGATAGAGGCAGTGTCCAAAATATGTGGCAGAACCAACCAACTATTGTTGGTCCTTCGGCCAGCTGAGGTGAAAAGTGAAGGTAGCTGAAGTGAAACAGAGTGTTAAAAACTATGAAATGTGTCCACTGTAGCCACTTTGCTTTTCATACTGTATTATTTCATATTTTTTGGGGGGCTTCTCCCATTCCTGGTGAACTCCACTATCACACTTGTCTACCAATCAGTATTTGACCTGCAAACCGTCGAGCTGTTGGGTTTTTGGAGGACTACATGGGAGCACATTTGTTTATGTTGAAAACCACTCTCCAAAGGGTCTCAGTAGGAAAATACGCAAACAACTGTGGAGCCATAAAGCAAGCATAAAGAGGCATCCACACAGGTGAGAGACAAGCAGGCATGTGGCAACCACAGATGATGGAATGTCAATGAAATTCAGCAGCTCTTACAGTGACTGGTGAGATAACCATGAGTGTCTTATTTCACCTGTGAAACTTGTTCACAGTATAAAAGCTGTTTTTTATTTTTTTCTCTCACCTCGATGTAAGCTCATAAGCCTGCCTAAATGTAGGCTGCTAGTTATAGATATCTATCCACTAGAATGATACAAGGCAGGTTGAGAAGTTATACCTTTAGTCAGAAACATTTCCTGAAATGTATTTAGTATCCCAGACAGGAATTAAATAGAGAAAATCACCTTAATAAGGGTTTTTTTTTTTTCCCTCAGTAACATGATCAATACCAATCTCATGCAAGTTCAGAGCTGCAGACAGGAAGTGGATTGCTTAGCTTTGCATAAAGACTCGAAGCAGGAGGGAAACAATATATATATACATATATATATATATATTATATATATATATTATATATATATATATATATATATATATATATATATATATATATATATATATATATATATATATATATATATATATATATATATATATATATATATATGATTGTGGGATTTGTATAAAATATTTGCATTTGTATAGCTGTTGGCACTCACGGTGCCCTAGACAATGTTTATGTGATCATCTAAGAGGAATTAGCGAACATACATGCCCCGATCAATATAGTTTGATGCATAAGTGGTATTAATCTTTTTTCCATCTCTTCTCTATTAAACACCTGTTTTTCTGTACGGTATTATCATCTACATCAGGCAAATATTCTGTATTCACCATATTTCCCCTTTATCACACTGCCTTTCCCATTTCAGACAGCATCTGTAGCTCACACTTGCCCTCTCCCTCGAGACTCTGATATCAGCCAGAGCAGAGGCCAGTGACGTGTGATTGATGACCCAGAGAATGGAAACTATAGATGGAAAGATTCCTTTTATCAGGACTGAGGTCTGACTAGATTAAAATGCAGTTGTACAACACCTCCTCCCCCTTTTTTGGCATCCCCTTTGCCCTCCTCAACATCCACAATCCTTCCCTTGTCAGTCACCTCTCTTGGTGACTGGAAGTTTTTCCCCATCCCCTCCTCTGACCTCATCCTGCCTCTCCCCTCAAGGGGAAGTGGTGTGCACACGGCAGATTGTGCAAGACTTTAAACAGTCACTTCCAAATTGAGTTGAGCTGTTTTTTTCATTTACCTCTGCAGAGAAGTCTGCGAGACAAATCTCAGAGGAGCATTCCTCACACCATTTACATAAAGCTGCCTGGTTAAAGGAAAAAAAGCATGAAATATGTTGAAACATGAATCACAAGTCACCCGCTGCAGCTAACCACAATCAACCTGTGAAAAAACATGCAGATTGAAGAAGGGAAAAGCTTTTTTTTTTTCCCCTCACTGACTAAGGGCTGATTAAAATAAAAGAGACAATCACCCTCATTCATGAGCATGCAGCTGCCTCATTGTCCGATGGCAGAGTGGGAGATTTTTGTGGAGGTGCTGAAAAGACGCCTCGGTGAAAAGGACCTGCATTTGTTTTTCAGATGGCTCTCTAATGACTGGATGTGATTAACACGAATTATCTCACTTATCACAGCTCAACAGGCATTCATTGACAATCTTTGGGTACATTCTCTGCAGCGCTACTTAACATGCATTTAATCAGACTCAGCAGTTGGTATCACAATACACGAGGACTGCAATGACCGGATCTCTCAAGCACATATTCAGTTTTTGGTTGTACAAACCCTGTCTGTGAATCATCCCAAAGATTAGAAAATTATGGAGTCACAGAACATAAACCTTTGAAGCGCAGACCACATCAACATAATGCGCCACAGAATCAGACGATGACGCCGTCCTCATAATACAGCTGCACAGCTAAAAATAGGCCCAACATAGACTGTATAAAAAAATTAGTCTGGGGATTACCATTTTGACACTTCCAGTCTGTTTTTTCCCTTCCCACCTTGTAGTAGTAGTAGTAGTAGTAGTATCAGTAGTAGTAGTAGTATCAGTAGTAGTAGTAGTATCGTCAGATCAGTAGGAGTAATGGTAGTACTATCAGTAGTAGAATCAGCATAAATTAGGGCTTGTTCTGCCTCATTAGACTCATTAGCATAGTGCACCCCTGATTTTAGCCAGGAAAAAAGTTTAAAATAAGATGATTTTCTTTTATTAAAACCAAATGCACAAATGAACAAAACAGCACCCAGATGTCACTAAAAATGGATATTACATATGGTTGTGTCCTTCCATCTGGCAGTCACAGGGAATGCAAAACATTACAAATCAAAAGTCAAAAACATTACAAAAGATTAAACATGATTTTGACATGCCATAATCAAATCCTCCTTTCACATAGCTCCATCTGGCTAGGTGTGTACCTTAACTCCAGTATTTTATATTAGATAACCTGAAAATGCACTAGCACAAAACCTTGTCAATCAAATAAATGAATAAATAAACAAACAGGCACCTATGGAATATTTATGCTTGTCACACTGACAAACCACTCTGCTTAATCATGGACCTCTGCCATGTTTTTATTCAATAAGGAGAGAGCATTTGGAAAAGTTGAACATTTATTTATTGATATACAGAATACAGTTAATCTATGTGGCGGTTAGACTCCAGTGGCCCATCGAATCAGCACGGAATCCCAGCGATGATAGGAATTAGGGCTGGACTCCCCCGGAGTCTAGACGCTAGTGGTGGTGAAGATAAAGATGAAGGCTTGGATGGCGCACTGAGTGATTTTGGTGAGGTGGAGATGAGGAGGAGGTGGGTTGCACAAATGAGTCTCCAAAGAAGAAAGACAGGTAAGCAGTGAGATTTAAAGTATGCAAAGTGGAGACTGATTGGCTTGAAGTATGTGGGCAGAAAGACGATTGGACTAGAGTGATGATGTCAGCTTTGAGTCTGACAGCGTGGAAAAGCAGAAGTGATGCGAAGAATAAACTAGCAACCAAATACCAGGAAAGCAGAGGAGTGAAAACAGGTCTCTTATTGAGCTTCATATTATTTTAGCATCAATGTTTGTAGGAGTTTTGGTGAAATATATAATTCGGCTACTCTGAATCATTTTCATTTAGGTAGATGTAGTTTTTCCACTGAAACAGCCTGTTGGTGCCAGGTGGTGTAAAATTCCTGCAATAAAGGTAGATCTGGAAATGTGCCAGGATCAACCCCCTTATGTGGTGTCTTCTCTACTGCTGCAGGATCACAAGTCCATCTATCGATTGATCATAGCTTATTTCCAATTGTTGCACACACTTGTTGGTAGGGCACGCTCTTTTGGACTTTTCATTTTATTTGTTGACAATACTAATAAAATATATAATATATAATAATGTATTTAAAACTTTTTGATGATGCTCCCATCAGCCCTCTCCCATCAACATTAATGAGATTACTGATGTATTTATTTATTTTTAATCATGCTCTGCACGCTCATAAACTCTGAACGTGCAGAGCCATCTGTGAGTGAACCAACCTCAAGCTGCTGCTGTCTCTCCTGACCAACCAAAATATAACCCTGTGACCCCTGCAGGCACCCAGAGGTCAGCATGTCACAGCTGACAGTCCGGAAGTCGCTGCGGGAGCCTTTTCATCCTGATGAGGGCTGGATGGTAATAGATAGATGGCTGGTCTTCAGAGAGATGTAAAACTGCCCTGGACGATACAGAGAATGGGGAAGAAAAATAAAAATGTTTATTCTGTAGCTGATGTCACAGAAATGTAACGAGTGAGTAGACTGTGTCAATTAAAGCAAGTTTTATGTGACCGTAGGGCATATTTTTCAGTGTATGCGTTTTAAGTGCTGCAATTATCTAAAATGTATGTCAGGAATGTGAATTCAGTTTACATAATCAGATATTCAGACTTCAAAATAGAAAACAGATGAACATGCTATGTGTCAGGAGTTCAGAGAGTTCTCTATTAAATGTGGAGAAAACTGTATATGCGGTGGAAACTGTGCTACTGTTGGCTGAAGACAAAGAAAGAGGAAAGGGAAAGTGTGTTAGGAGGCAGTGGGAGAGAAGGAAGGTAGATATATTGTGTGTGCAGGAGACCAGGTGGAACCAGGTGGAAGGGGACCAAGGTCAGGAGCACTGGAGGTGGATGAAGCTGTTCTACCATGGTGTAGATAGGAAGAGAAATGGAGTAGGAGTAATCTTGAAGGGAGAATATGTGAATAGTGTTGTGGAAGTGATGACAGTGTCAGACAGAATCATGAGTTTGAAACTGGAAGGTGAAGGAGAGACGTTGAATTTTGTCAGTGTGTATGCCTCACAGGTTGGATGTCAGGTAGAAGAGAAGAGGAATTCTGGAGTAAGTTGGATGAAGTGATGAGTGTCTCCAGGACGGAGAGAGTGGTGATTGGAGCAGACTTTAATAGACATGTATGTGAAGGCAACAGAGTTGATTGAGAGGTGTTGGGTAGGTATGGTGTTAAGCAGAGAAATACGAAAGGACAGATGGTAGTAGATTTTGTCAATAGGACGGAAATGGCTGTGGTGAAAACATATTTCAAGAAGAGGGAGGAACATAGGGTGACATATAAGAGTGCAGGAAGGTGCACACAGGTGGACTACACTTTATACAGAAGGTCCGGTCTGAAGGACACAGGAGACTGCAAGGTGGTGGCAGGGGAGAATGTAGCTAGGCAGCACTGGATGGTAGTCTGTTGAATGACTTTAGAAATCAAGAGGAGAAAGTGAGGGAAGTAAGAGGCAAGGATTAAATGGTGGAAGCTGAAGAAGAAGAATGTTACTCGGAGTTCAGGGAGAAGTTGAGACAGGCTCTGGGTGGTAGGAAGGAGCTATGAAAAGGATGAAGAGAGAAAATGTGCGTGAAGGAGAGTGAGGCAGGAATAACAGTGAAGCTGCAAGGAGTAGAGGTAGTGAAGGTAGATGAGTTTAAATACCTGGGGTCAACCATCCAAAGCAACAGATGTAAGGAGGGTGGAGTAGGTGGAGATGATGGTAGTGAGACCTACTAGGATGTCTGGGTTGGAGACAGTGGCACTGACAAAGGACACAACGCTGGCAAAGTTGAAGATGTTAAGACTTTCGTTGGACGTGATTAGAAATGAGTATATCAGAGGGTTAAGTGGTTTGGAGAGTTCGAGAGGCAAGGCTGAGATGGTTTGGACATGTGCAGAGGAGGGAGATCGGATATATTGGACAAAGGGTGTTGACTATGGAGCTGCCAGGCAGGAGGAAAAGGGAAGACCAGAGAGAAGATTCAATGAAATAGTGGAGGAGGACATACAGAGGGTTGGTGTGACAGAGGAGGATGGAGATGGAGTCTTTAATATTTATGAGAAACATCTTTATTAAAATGGGATTAAATCTTCCCATCCATCTGGTTCTGTAATTTCAGTACAGAATACTTTGGATGATGATGACAACGAAACACCAAAGGTGGTGCTGGCAGGCTGGGGGGTACGTGTTTGGGGCAGTGTGAATTGTGTTAGCTACTTCATTGAAAGACAATGGAGGACAAGATGTTGTGTGTAGTGTCACCCATGTGCTTCTGCATGCCTATTGTCTGCTCTTTTTCAGAAGCGAGACAGAGGGGCGAAACAAGGGGGATGTGGGAAGACGAGGAGGTGGTGGTTGACTGCTGTGGGCGTGTGTATGTGTATGTGCATGTGTGTGAGTGTGCTTGTGGGGAAAAGCACAGACGGCTTGTGGTAATTTGATGTGTGTCCCTGGGGATGTTTGATGGATTAATGCTAAGCAGCTCCCTCTTCCAAAGCACCACCTGATCTTTGGGGCTCATGCCCCACATATAAAAGGCTGCAGTAGTGCTGAGCTCAGCTAATCCAGCCATCTCTCTCTCTCTCTCTCTCTCTCGCTCTCGTCTCTCTCTCTCTCTCTCTCTGTGCCTCTGTCTCCCACTCGCCACTTTCTGTCTTCCTCTCCATCCTCTCTGTCTTCTGCTTTGTCTTCTCTGTCTTTGACACTTTTTTACTCTTTCTATTTGGCTTTAAATAATTTCCAAGAAAGATTTTCTTCCAACATCCTCAGCTGATTGGCCTGTCCAAGGCCACCTGGAAGCTTAGTCTTCTTATTTTTCTTATCATCTGAGTGGTTTTTTTCTAGGAGGCTTTAGAATCACTTTTTCATCAGGGGGAAATAAAGATGCCTCGCTCCTTTTTGGTGAAACTGCCGAAGGTTCACGATTTCTCTTCCAACTACTCACCACCACCACCACCACCATCAGCAGCAGCACTGGGATGACTCTTACACTGTGACACATGCCATCACTGATTCAGCCACCAACTTGGCAGTGCGTCTGAGTGAAAACCGTGAGTTACCGTCTCTCTGAGTTGCGTTTTCTACTTTGCTGTGTAGAGTGTAGATTGATTTCTCTGCATGAAGTGCTCCACATGGTTTTCCACACAAAGAGGAAGAGACAAAAATCTATTCCTCCAATAAATAACAAACAGGGATTCACACACTAAGGGGCTACTTGTTTGTCTTTCTTATATAATCACTTTTGGGACACCCCCCCCCCAATACCCTATAGGGAGTGCTAACCCCCTCGTCCGTATGGCTCTGGACTTTTGTTTTTTAACTCGGCAGATACTAAATAGTATTCAGGTCATGCTAGCTAAATCAGCTTAATACTCAGACCGGATCACACAGCAGCCTTTGGCTTTAATACTATTGTGTATGCGAATGATGAGCTGTACATGTGTGCAGACTCTGATGCAGATGTTTCTCCGGTCTGACAAGAAAGAAAGAAAGAAAGAAAGAAAGAAAGAAAGAAAGAAAGAAAGAAAGAAAGAAAGAAAGAAAGAAAGAAAGAAAGAAACTCAGGCACAAGCAGATAGCCACATGGGATTGTCTTGTCCTTAGATGGTGCCATTGCCCTTGAGTCTCCTTTTATCACCCCTCACCCCCACCCACCCATTCATCTCTCCATCTCTCTCCATCTGATCCTGCAGGATGTTAGATAGCCAGAGGGAGTAGGATTGCAGCAACACAATCCATATGTGGAGCAGCAAGAGGTTATGGAACAGGGTTTTTAGAGGATGGGTATTGACTGGAAAATAGAGAGTGCTGCAGGTAATTCAATAAAGTGCAACTTGATCTGTGCACTGGCAGAGGAGATTTTCATCTGTGGGATTTCTACAGAGGCTGGGTGTGAGAACAAACTGCAATACAAACATTATGGTGTGTGTGTGTGTGTGTGTTTGGCTTTGGGAAATATCTAAAGATATGTGTTCTTTGAGTGGATTTAGCTCTCTCTAACCCCCACCCCCACCCATCCACACCAACCCCTGCCCTTTTCACCCACAACCAACATCACAGATCCTGTGTTAGAGTTGAATCATTTGTCCTCCTGATTTAAGATGCCAGCTGTCTGCTTCCCTCTGTGTTCCATTGTGTGTGTGTGTGTGTGGTGGTGCAATATGTCACTGACTGCTGCTAAGATCAGAACCCCCACCATACCCAGAAAACCCCCCCCCACCCTCCCTTCCCTCTTTGCCAAATTGCAGACCCCCACCTGTCACTCAATCTCCCCATTACCATACTCATGAACACTCTCACAAACATCACAGATGGGGAATGATCTGATTAAAATGATTTAGTGATTGAGGGGATTCACTGCATAGACGCTCTGTTTTGATACACCACCCCACCCCACCCCACCCCACCCATCCCTTCTTCCAACACAGATTTAGATGTGTTGCTGCTGCCACTGCAGGGCACTGACAGGTGGATAGTCCAGACTGGATGGCACCATGCCTCTTTGACTCTTAATTCAGAGTCAGCACATTGTATTTTAATTTATTTAAGTTTACAATTGCTCTTGTAGGAGCCACTGGAGGTATTGACTGGAGCAGAAAGGTGCACCACAGACTCATTTATATTTCATTCCTAAAGCTTGCTGAACCTGACACTTACAAATAGCTTCCTGCATAGATTTCACATTAATCACAGGTTGGGGTAAGTGGGCATATCTCATCAAAGGTTGTTTTCCATTTTTTTATTCCAGTGTCTATATGAAATATATTTTTTCTTTCCCAGGCTACATACATGATTACATCATCCCCTCAGTGTTTCAGCGTACTAAGGAGTCCAGTCATGAGCAGACTGGGCTCTCCTCGGGGCCCCTGTACTCTCCAGGGGGCAGCAGTGGGGAAGAGTTCTCTGACCACGACATGGAGGATCCGGACAGCCCCATTTCTAGTGGCACAGTCGAGTCAGACATCAGCAGCCCTGAAGTTGAGGCATGCACCATCAGTGGCTTCCTCATCTCTGATGGTTGCTCACGCCGAAGGCCCAACCAGAGGTGTCCTCGCATCGGAGGGAGCCGTTTGGACAGCAGTGAGGGAAGTGGCTCAGCAGATTGCAGCCCCATCAAAGGGAAATCTAAAGGGCGACACGTGTGCAGCGAGTGTGGCAAGTCTTACGCTACATCCTCCAATCTGAGCAGGCACAAGCAGACTCACCGAAGTCTGGACAGCCAGCAGGCCAGGAAATGTCCAACCTGTCACAAGGTGTACGTGTCCATGCCGGCCCTGGCCATGCACATGCTGACCCATGACCTGAAGCATGAGTGCAAGGTGTGCGGTAAAGCTTTCAGCCGTCCCTGGCTCTTGCAGGGCCACATGAGGTCTCACACTGGGGAGAAACCCTTCGCCTGCGCTCACTGTGGCAAAGCCTTTGCCGACCGCTCCAACCTGCGTGCCCACATGCAGACACACTCAGCTTTCAAACACTACTCCTGCAAACGCTGCCACAAAAGCTTCGCACTCAAATCCTACCTGAACAAGCACTACGAGTCGGCCTGCTTCAAAGGGCAGTCGACAGAGGATGACTGCAGCTCTGAGGACTGAAAGGAAAATATTAATCCTTTTTTATCCTTTATGCTTTTTTTTTTAAGTTCATACATTGAAGTCAGAGGAAAGCTTGTGACTTCTCAGGCTTCTGAAATGCATTTATCATAATCCAGCCTTTTGATATAAGCAATAACCTCACTTTAAATTCTTCAGGAATCATGTAGAGAAATTCATAAAACAATCTCAGTGTTGATTGCAAATGTAAAATATTTTATATTGTTTTTTATAAATTCCAATAATTTACATGTCAGTATTATTTGATATGCCACCTAGCTCTTAATTTACCTCAGCTAGTTTTGTTATTGACATAATGTATTTGCATATTTATTAACTTATTTAACTATTTATTTTCCAATTTGAAGATTATTTATTTTGGGTTAATGTATTTGTGAATTTAACATGGATATTTAAGAAGCCAGGCATTGGATTTGTTAAGAACAAAAGCTAAAATATACTCAGAATATTTCTCTGTCTGATCGATTTGGTGATGACAATAAAAATCAGTGAACTGAATAATTACTGAACTTCCCTTTACTCATGCCTGTGAGTGTATGCAATATTAAATGTGTTAATTTGAACTTTGCAGAGCCAACAATGTTCCAGCCCCACCCCTTACTGTACAAGCTGACATTATCCCCGCAAACAGCCTCACTTATATCAGTGACCGTTCAGCCCATAGAACTGAGTTTAAAGCAGAATGCTGGTGAGAGCAAAAAATGCCAGACAGTATGTTGCCATATCTGCCAGTGGACTAAGTTTACCCAAACTCTGGTAAGGTTAATAATTGTGTAAACTTTGCATAATGCCTATGCCTGGATTAATTTGTATACGGCACACCCTGATTCAGATCAAGCTTTGTTGGCTGCAGTGGACAGCTGGTGAGATAGCTAGCTGTACCCAAATCAGAAAGAGTAGCACTGCAGTGACGCTCACTTCTCTACACCCTATCATTCAGTCGGAGTAGTCAAAATGTATCAATTCTTCCTTCTCCACACAGGATGCTAGATTGTCATTTAAAGGAACCCTGGAAATAAGTTTTAAAACAATTAACATCATGAGATATTGAATGAACAACAACAATTAACAAACCTTACTGGCTTATTGCTTTAGGATCACAGCTACACTCACTATGACTGATGATAATCAGCTAGCTAATTTTAGCAAATTAGCACTCGCCTCTGCTTTGAAAAAGAAGAAATTCTCGGCATCCAACCTAAAAATAAACTCAAGTTTGTACTTTTTTTTTAGGTTCTTATTTTATCATTATATTGTTCCCCTGCCACTAAGAGTACACCTTGGATAGTTCAGTGGAGGACATCGGGTTTATTCTCCTGGATTTTATGTCTTTGGTGTACCTCTTCAAGCTAGCCAAGGCTGTGAGTTTTTGCTTGGCCATTTGGCCTCAGGTATGGACAGTTTGTTGTACTTCTTATGGACCCCTCTCACACCTTTCTGCAGCTCTGATGGTTGGCTAACTTCCCTCCGTACTACATTGATCTTGACTTCAAGTATCCTTCTCCATGGAGGGTACTGCTCCTTGTGGCTGTTTATCTTATAGCCAAGCATCTCAAGGCTCACTGTTGCTATGGTATAGATCAGCTGGCTGGTTTCAGTGATGGTTGGAGCAGGAACTGTCCGTAATGCTCCATTCACATTCATATTCACAAAAGAGGTCCAAGGAAGGAACAGTGGTCAACCAGCGACAGGGTCATGGGAGGCCAAGGCTCAGTGATGCACGTGGGGAGCAAAGGCTGGCCTGTGTGGTCCTATCCAACAGATGAGCTACTGTAGCTCAGACTGCCCAAAAAATTAATGTTGGTTCTGATAGAAAGGTGCTGAAATACACAATGCATCACAGTTTGCTGTATATGGGGCTGCATAGCTGCAGACCAGTCGGGGTCCCCATGCTGACCCCCGTCTGCTGCCAAAAGTGCCAACAATGAGCATCAGAACTAGACCATGCAGAATTGGAAAAATGTGGCTTGGTCAGATGAATCACATTTTCTTTTACATCACCTGGATGGCCGAGTGAATGTACACACTACCTCTGCCTACCTGCAGACCATGTACACCTTTTTATGGAAACAGTATTGTCTGTCTCCCTCCTCTTTCTGTCTGGTATGATTAGTCATGGTTAACCACACCTTCTTGCAGAGGGAGGACCCATTCCGGCTCCCCGCCTGTCAGGTTACTCACCTGTTTACGTCAGCTAATTCTCTGAGCCCTACTTAAGCAGAGGGATGGCCTGCGGTCAGTGGTGGATTGTACACTACAATAGATCCGGGGTGGCTTGAGTGAGATTGAGAGCGAATTTCTTACCAGTGGAGAGAGAAATGTCTGCTCTATTCAGAGTCACTAACTGGATTGTTCTTCCTGCCAACACTTTCCTCATTCCAGCTGCAAATAAATGTGTTTAACTTTACCAGTCTGCATTTGAGTCTAATCCCTGATGCACAGGTATTCCCTGATGGCTGTGACCTCTTTCAGCAAGATTACGCACCCTGCCACAAAAATAATTCAGAGGAGCACAACAATGGTGCTGACTTGGTCTCCAGACTCCCTAGATCTCAGTCCAATTGGGCATCTGTGGGTCAAACAAGTCCAATCCATGGAGGCCCATCCTTGCAAATTACAGGACTTAAAGGATGTGTTGCCAACATCTTGGTGCCAGATACCACAGCACACCTTCAGGGGTCTAGTGGAGTCCATGCCTCGACGGGTCAGGGCTGTTTTGTTTACATAAGGAATTTTATAAGTTGTATTAAAGTAGTTGCAGTTGAAAGAGTGATTTTGACACTTTTAGATTGTTTAACTTATATGATTTCAAAGTTGTGAAGACAAAAAGCATTTGATTATTTCACATCAGTAAAAGATTACATTAGTCCAGGGGTGGGCAACTCCAGGCCTCGAGGGCCGATGTACTGCAGGTTTTAGATGTATCCCTGATCCAACACACCTGAAGTCAAGTTCTCCACAGTCCTGCTAATGACTTCTATATGTGATTCAGGTGTGTGGTGGGTGTTGGCTCAGTGGTTAGTACTGCTGCCTCACAGTTAGACTAACATCTAGAAGGCCTGGGTTCGATTCCACCTTGGCCTCTCTATTGCTGTGTGGAGTTTGCACATTCTCTGTGGGTTTCCTCCCACAGTCCAAAGACTTGCACTTACTGGGGTTAGGTTAATTGGCCATTCTAAATTGCCCATAGGTGTGATGTGAGTGAGTGAGGTGCTGTCTCTCTGTGTTGGCCCTGTGACAGGCTGGTGACCTGTTCAGGGTATACCCTGCCTCATGTCCTATGTCAGCTGGGATAGGCTCCAGCCCCCCCCCCTTAACAGGATAAGCGGAAGTGAATGGATGAGTGATATGAGTCCTTCTATCACTGCAGTGCATCTAATGTCCAGCAGAGGGGGAAACCACCTGAATGCTACACAGCCACATGCTGGCCTCTACACCAGTGAAGCACTTATATGTGTTTTGTGACAATTGACAGCCCCATTCAGGAACCAAAAATCTGCAGCAATGTGTGTCAGACGTGTTCATGCTGATGTTTACCCTTCCTTATGAGCAGTCTGATTCTTCACAGCAGAACACTGCAGTGTGGCCACAGGATGTGCTCTGGGTCAGGTGTCATGAGAACTAGGCTCTTGGTTTAGTCCAGACAGGGCTGTGCCGGGGCCACCAACCTCTCAAGGGAAATGCAAAAATGTATCTCAGTAGACTGGAGACGTCTTCTATGAGAGACAATGGCCACCATTCAAAACACATTTTTACATTACTTGCATGCATGTTTTCTTACACAGAACACATACCCATATAGGAATACATATGAATTGGTAAATTAATAAAGGGTGCAACTTCATTTTTTTTCCTCTCAAAATTCAAATTCCAAAACTAAAAGCTAAAAAAATTAAACAATTTAACATTTTAATCTGGGATTTGTAAACCATGATTGGGTTAAAGGATAAATTCTACATCATGACCACAAATTTGGCAAAACAGTGAAAATGCACTTCAAAAAGTTTGTTTAAAAATGTTTATTTGTGTTGAGTAATTAATGAATTCACTCATTTATATTATCCCTGTACAGGGAAGCTATGGGGCTACACTACCTGCAGCTCAGCTTTGAGCAAATTCCTTTTTCCTAATTTTTTCCCAGCTTCTCACACTGAAAGATTAGATTTTCCTTTCCTGGCTTCATGGCTTTTTTAGATAAAGTGTATACAACAAAGTGCTGTATATTTAAGTGCGGCTTGTATTCTAAAGCACTCTGAGTGATCAGTAGCAAAGAGACTATAGGATATGGACATAAAAACAAGCACTGTACTGTACATGTTGGCAAACCTAAGACTTCCACTGCAGACAAAGGAGCAGTGCACCACTGCAGGGCAGCACTGCTTGCTAATCAACATTGACGATATGACCAGCGTGTCCTGAGCAGGCAGACTGACCTCAAGGCCAAAACAGATAAGTCTTTTTATAGCCTCCTTTGTCAGATCTCAAGCCATATCGCTTACATCATGTAAGGCGAGGATTTATAGCCAACTTGTAGATTACTGTGGTGTGATAAACTCTGGTGACCTGTGGAGGCCTTTGCTCAGAGGTCCCAGGTGACTTTAGAGGAAACTGACAGCTTGGGCTGGAGCTCAGCATGGTGAGTATTACAGCCAGCGATGGGATTCTCCAAAATAATCATTGCGTGTGAGTCAAATTCCTGTATGGCAAGGGGTTGTTTTGATGTTCTGCCTGTTTGGAAGCCTTGAAGGATCCCATGAGAGATGATGACAATTTAGTTCTTCTAGTCCCAAGTTCAAAAATAACTGCTTCTTTTACACATTAGTCTGACAATACTGGTTCCGGGTGACTATTTGAACTCTGCCATTGCTTTTATCAGCTCAGTGTGAGACAAGATATATCCACCCAGGAAGAAGGGTCATTTTTCCATTCAGACCTCATCTCTCTAACGATGACATCATCTATTAAGAAGAACAAACTTGGTATATTCCAATGAACAACTTGTCAAGCTGACTTTTACGCTGTCTTTAAAACAAGAGGTGAGACAAGTGTGTCTGCATACATTGAACTTTCACTGACTTGCCACGCAACTGATCTCAAATTTTTAAACTGTCAGGAGCTGTGAAAGACAATCGGGAGGGAAAGAGGGGAAAATGTGACGGCACTGGAGGAGGATGGGCTGTGTCTTATCTTGAGGTCACACCAAAGGTCAAATGAAAGATAATCCTGTTGCTACCGTAATGGGAAGAGGGGCTACAGTAGCCTTTCTCTGCATGAGAAGTGCTGACTATGCTATCCAAGGAGACAGCTGGAGTGATGAATATATTACTCAGTCATCTTCTGGATTAACTGATGATTCAAACAGATACATCTGTTAGTAGTACTGTATGAAGAATTCTTTAACCTGTCTGTTATTAGGTTTGAGTTTGCCCTTTATATAGAATTTTAACAACATGGCACATCAAAGTGGAAATCTCATGGCAGAAGAACAAATGCATGAAAGAGAGTTGTTGTATTGATGGACTAGAAGGTTTGTGACAGAAGAGCAGACAGCAGTATTAAACCACAGAAGCACCATGAGTCAAGAAGCAGTGGCTCATTGTTGTCTGTGGGGTTGATCCCTCTTTAAAAACTGTTTCACTGTAAGTTTAAAATGCTACCATTCCGAATCCAATTTGAGTTGTGCAGTACGGAATTCCACATGTCGATCATCTTAATAGAAGAAGTTTGTCCAGATGAAGGTTTATGTAATAGTCCCTTACAGTTCTCACTAGATGCTCCACATGCACATAAGCCTGAATTTCAAAGTGGAACAACAACAGCCTGATGGAAGTTTTAGAAATGAGATTAGTGTGCAGCATTTTTTATTTTAAACAACATTTAAGCAAGAGCAATGCTTTCTCTTTAAAAACTTTAGATATTTCATTAAATTTAGGACAAAGGTTTTATTCTGCTGCTGTTCACTTTGCTTCAGTAAATGAGTTTCCATTAGATACTGAAAGTAATTAATTATTATGTAGTTCACTCTGTTTAGACGAACGCTGACGTGCGAGAGACGAGACCCTGACGTGTACTGTGTGACGAGTGAATTCAGGGCAGAATGCAACATTATCACAACAATGGCTTCATGCGACCACTGTTATTGTTTTGGAGCTGTTCCAGGTAGGCAATAGATCTTCCTGGAGATGCTCTTTTCCTAAAACATTGAACTCCACTAAAAGCTGTGTCACTGTGTGTCTGCTCCTCCCACTCGCTCTTCTGTCACTCCGGTCAGTATCTGCTGCATTCTGTTTAATAAAACACCAACACATGAACAAGAAAGCGCACACACAGACAGAGATGCATAATAAACGTCCCTTTGCAGCAGGTTGCAGCTGGCTGTAAGGAGTCGTCTCTTTCCTCTCCAGTGCAGCTGTTTCCGATGAGTCAAGCTATCTGACTGCAGTCTTTCCTTGCAGATTCTCTCACCGGAGACACCACAGCATTAATGCCAACAGACCTTATAGTCATATCACTCCACCGTGTACACCAGGAGGTACGGCAAGGAGACAGCATACTGCTTGATGCTGGAAAACCTGAAATATGCCTTTTCCATTCATTATCATGTGACAGACCTGGCAGAATGTTGAAATCAATTCTTAAAGCACCAGCAAATATTTCTGGTCATGCTGATGGCAGTTTTTGGTCCTCACATGGTGACAATGAGGAGGACAGACAAAACAAAACAAAACACGGCATGCGTAAATTCCCCCTCAATGGAAAATAGAGCAAAAAAAAAAAAAAAAGTCACAAGTTATTCTTACAAATAACAGGAATGACTCCAAATTTGACGTTTTGATTCGGGAGATCAGAAGTAGAAAAATAATTGTAAAACTTGTAAAACTGGCAATTTGGTGATGTTTTATAAAATGTAAATACATCAGTGATTTGCAAATGATTTAAAGTCTACAACTAGATGAAATTAGTACAAAGATTACATCAAATGTTACAGCTCAGAAATTTGATAGTTTCTAAATATTAATAGTACTACTACTACTACAACAACTACTACTAATAATAACAAAATCACTACTACTACAAATAACAAAATGCTCATCTGATTTGAATTTGATGCTATCAGCACATGTTGCACATTTTTGTGAACTGTGTTCATTGACTGGACTTCAGAAGTGCTCCTGAGTCATGCAGCATTGTGGGGAAGTTCACACTTTGCAGGAGCTTATAGTCCAGTTCACACACATTTGATTTATTGGCTTGCACAATTTTCAGGAAAATATATGATTTAAATGAAGAGACAGTTATTGCATTCTGTCTCGCTCTCTCTTTTTTTTTTACACTGCATTAATTTTTATTTATTTATTTATTTTTTAAAGAAATGATAGCAATGAGGCTTTAAGTTGTCGTAGCAGTAAACACAGGTGCAGGACACATGAATGAAGACTGACAGATTAAAAACACTGAGCAGCTTGGTCTATTATACCCCTTTTTGGCCTCTTGGGGGCAGAAGGTGGCAAACCGGTTGTCCTAAAAATGTTAGTCCTTTTTAGAACATGCAGGCCAACACAGGCCAACTATCATTTTCAGCAGACATGTTTTCTTTCTTGTTTTATTTATTTAGATCCATTTGTTGAATTGAAATGCAATGTTCTCTCTGCTTTTTGCTCTGTTAATGTTTGCCCTGTACTGTCTGTCTGATGGCAGACATGTATTGTTTTTTTTTTCTTTTTTAGCTGAAAACAACTGCCTGCTCTAACTGGAAAGACACCTGACATGAGCTCTGAGGTGGAACAGCAGCTTTAACTTGCTAAAATGGGCTAAAAGGTTTCTGTAGACAGGTACCAGCTGATGAATGGTTGGTCAGCACAAGCAAAAGCTTCATAATTAGGCTCTATATCCATAGGCAGCTGGTTTTGTGCTGGAAATGCCATTGGAAGTGACAGTGACATGTGTGGTAGTTTTCCAAAAGTTGAACTATTTTCACCTGAAGGCGCTATGAGAGTAGTAAAAAAGGTGTATGCTGTGGGTGTCAAAAGCTGTCAATGTTGCCAAGGCAAGAAACAGGTTGTGGACACATATTCTAAAGTAGGTAAGCTAACATGTGCAACACTGTGCAACAGGTTTCATCTATTAATGAACTATAATAAAAATGTCTGCCTGCAGGCTGACTCAGGCAGGCATTCATAAATGCAAAAAAATCCAAACAAACAAACAAAGTCAGAAGTTGTGTCTATAGAAACTTGTCTGGCCAAGCAAAAATAAGTAAATTGGATAATAGGGGTGAGCATCCAATTTGCTCACTCACTACCTAATTAAAGCAAGCAGCAGCAGAATGGTGACCACAATTTACTTAATGCCAACAGGTGCAATTAATAACAAGGGTTTTCTGAATATTGCACAGAGAAGGCATTGCAGTTTATCTATTAATACAATCAAAGTGGATTAGTGCAGCCTTAAATGCCAGGAAATATAATGGAATCAGCTCATGTGACATTAATAGGTCATCCTGTGATATCTGCATCAGCTAAAAGAAGCTGTTACTAAGTACCTTTTCCAACCCTGACACACACACCTCCCAGCTTTACAGCCTTAATCACCTCAACAGGCATTTAATAGCATTCCTTTAAGTTGATGCAGGGGGTGAGGGGTTAGGGGCAGGTGGGGTGAAGAATTTATGGTTCCAAACTGTGAAAGGAGAGAAAGTGCAGTGGGGTCGTGTTGCTGGATGGCAGACTATGGTAAAACACTGTGGTGTCCTGCTTTATGAGTGGAACCAGGTTCCACGTAGGTCACAGTATTGTTGGTGCAGCTGAGCTGGGAGGCCCCAGGAGTCAGGACTTGCAGCGTCCAGGTTTGATGTGATGGGGGATTGTGTTTGTAAAAACAGGCCCTTTGATGACACTCTCCGCTTTCCGTCAGTCAGCCCCTCCCTTCTTCCTTAATCCCAACACCACCGGCCAATCTGGAAACCATTTGCTCAGTTTCCATGGGGAAAAGTTCAGGCTTGATCAACTCCAGCATCTGCTGAGTGTTTATTTACCCACAGCACTTAACCCATTAGACAAACTTTAACAGGACAACTGTAGAGCCACTGATCATAGTGGCCCTCTAAGGACAGGAGCCAGCACTGATGCTGACTGTGCTGTTTTAAATCTGTAAGAGTATTGAGAATAATGTCATTGTTTATTTCACACTCTCTTCTAATTGCTTGCCTCCAGGGATTTCTGCACCTAAAAGAAATGAGATATACTCGAGCAACACTGGCTTAAGTGACAAAGAGCTTTAAAGGAAGTTCAAAATTTAAGAGGAAATTCCAAAGCGCTGAGACGTTTACACCAAAAGTTAGTGGTGATTTCAGGAGCAACAAAAATGTCTGCAGCTGCAGTGGATGGGATAAAAGCTGTTTCTCTGAGACAAACACTTTAAAGTCTGTGGGAGTGCGTGTTTACTATTAATCATAAAAGATATGTTGAGCTTCTTTATTTATATGAATCAGCAAATGCTAACATGTAAATCCTGTGTTACAAGTTATACATCCTCCAAACTAAATGTGCCAGCGTTTAAACGTTTACACCCCGTTTGTGATACCAAACTTAGTTCTTTTTGCTTGTTGAGCCTATCGATGAGATACAGTCTGATACTCGTGTTTCCTCTCCTTATAATGCTTAAAGTTGTTAATTTAATTTATAGTAATTGGTGAAGAGGCAGTTTGTGTTATATTGCATTGCACTAACAGGTGTTTTTAACAGCTAATACTGAAAAAAAAAATCACATGCCATTAAATAACCTGGCATAAATGACTACTTGGCTCATGCGTGCATATTATCTGTGACTGATACTGTTTAGTGCTGCTTTTGGTTTTAGAGTTAAGAATGACCATGCCATAAGAATATAGGCATTTTACTTCAATTTTATTTTTAAATAAAGAGTGTGCCGCAGGGTTCTTTGATGTTTTAGCTGAAACAGGACCGATCCCTTTTAAAGAGAACCTCAAACTTCAAAAACAGTTTGAATCTGGGAGGCGCTCCTTCTCAAAAAACATTCACAGTCTCTGTTTGATTCAAAATAGCACAAGACAAATTGAAAATCTTTTAATAAAAAATACTGAAAATGAGAGATGTGATTGATTATTGAAAAATATATACTCATTTTGAGGCAGCGACATGTTTTAAAATAGTTGGAAAAGAGGCAAAAGACTGCAAAATGTTTACAGTGCTAAAAGAAGGAAAGAAACCCACAGTTCACTGAACATTTAAACAGGTCAGTGTGAAAAGAACATCCTAAAGAAGCTGAATGACTGTGGGGGTAAACATTTCAACAATTCAGGAATACAGTTCCTTACAATAGCCCACAAAGTTATCTGAGCAAGGGACAAGGCCTGAAACCCAGCTCAGTGCCTTAGGACCCTCAAATGGCACTGCATTAAAAACACACGGAAATTATTTATGGGCTCAAAACTAAAAAACAAACAAACAACGACAAAAACATTGTTATTGAACACACTTTGCTCCACAAACAGGTTCAAACTTGACCAACAACAAGCTCGGCCTTCTTTCAAGCCCATTTAAAATGGACTGTAGACGTTAATTGATCATCAGTCCAGACGTCTGACCAATCAGTATTCTTTTAAAAAGTCATGTAGGCAGCCTCCTCTAGACTGAAAACCAATGTGTGTATATATATATATATATATATATATATATACACACACACACACACGTGTGTGTGTGTGTTTGTGTGTGATGGAAACAGTTTAATATAATGTAAAAATAATTTGTAGCAGCAGGGAGGGCTCCAGACTGCAGAGATATTGCTACGTTAACTACTTTACATCTTTGTTCAGTTTTATTAAAAATGTATCGCACGGTCTAAATCGCCCGTTCAGTAGCTGACAGGTAAAGGCCAGATCAACACGCAGTCAACTATCAACACAATCGAGATTTGTCAGCGTCTTGTGTGCCAGATTTTGCTCGTTCTTTTTGCTGTCCGCTCTCCACGTCCATTTGTGTCAAATGCACACCTCATCAAATACACACCAGACAAGGACGAACATTTGGGGAGAAAGCATCTGCTCCACCCCTCCACGTAAAGCTGAGAGGCTGCTGGAGCTGGTTTAAGAGCCCTGCCTGTCAGGATGCCTATCACACAGGAGCGTCCTGGGAGGGTGTCAGGACGTACGGGGACTTCTGCTGGCTTGGAGGTGCTGCGAGTTTCCCTCGTGTCTGCATGCCGCTGTTTCCCACTTTAATATAAGGGATTGATTTCCCCGGTTAATCGCCTGCCTTTCAGTAATGGCTTTCACGATGCTGAGACCCATGTCCACCCATCCTTTCTCTTACCCCGCGGACTTAACCTTGACGTCGGACGACGAGGAAGGGAACCGCAGCGAGAGCGATGGCAGCACCGATCAGGGCTACGGCTGCTGCGGGACTCCGGGAGAGAGTTACGGGGGGGAGTCCGGCGGAGTTGTGGTCCGACAGCGGAACGCAGCCAACGCCAGAGAGAGATACCGGACTCAGAACGTCAATACGGCCTTCACGGCGCTGCGGACGCTCATCCCCACGGAGCCGGTGGACAGAAAACTCTCCAAAATCGAGACGCTGCGCCTGGCGTCCAGCTATATCTCCCACCTGGCTAACGTGCTGGTGGTCGGAGACGGAAGGAAGGATGAACAGCCGTGCCACAGTGCTGCCTACAGAGAAGTGAAGGGGGGTGGACAGGGCAGACAGCCCCGGACTATCTGCACATTCTGCCTCAGCAACCAACGGAAAGGGGTAAAATACTCAGAAGATATTCAGCCACACACACACACATACACACTCATACACACACATACATATACAAATTTCATATCCCGTTGAATACGGCCTCTGTTCAGGGTGAAAAACTATTTGCAATCACCCAGCTGATATTTCATTATTAGTCCGGAGATCATTTCTCCTGCAGGACGCTGAACGAAGGATGCACTCATGGGCTTTGCTAATTCCAGAAGGTTCCAGTATTTATAGAAATGGGTACATATGTAGCATGCTGGACTTCTGATAAAACCCAAACACTTCTGAAGACTTGTGCACCGAGAACTTACATGTGTGCACTTTAATGAACAGGAAGCACAAAAGTGTCATATTCAGAAAAGGAGCTTGCTAGTAAAAAAGACAAAACCAACAAATAGTGTAAACCTGACAGAGTGCTTATAGTCTTCAATAAATTCTGCTGTTTTAATCTGTTTGTTTTTTTTACACATGATTTTAAAGATCAATTTAGGGATGGGAATAATTAATATAAAAGCATTATTAAGGCCTTTTTACACTGTACTGACAACTGTGTTTGAAAAATATCCCACACTGTGGACTTGGACTAAGTTGCATGCATGCTAGTGAAATGGATACTTGTGTTTTAATCTCTCATTTGGGACTTGGTTTATTCATGGAGAGATCCTTTAAAGGAAAACAGCATAAACAGCAAAAAAAATAAATAAAATCATTCTAGATAACTGCATAATTGCGCTGCCCCTGAGTGCAGTACGTTACTTCCCACAGGTGCAGAGTGACACTAATGGTGATCATTCCTCTGTGTTCACAGGTGAAGGACAGACGAGACTGTGTGAAAATGCACGGAAGCAGTGTGAGACAGATAAGTCGACGATGAAAATGTTTAACTTGGAGCAATATGGGATTTTCTCTTCCTCACAATAGCCATTCCTAGAGACTTGAAGCATCTCAGCACTACAGTAGTCCTGAAGGGCTGCTCTTACTTTGTGGAAGTTTGCCTCGTTAATGAATGTGAGACCGGAGGATCAGCACCAAAAAATGCAGCTCATTACTGAATACATACAATTTTTTTTTTGTAATTAGTAATATGATAAACATTGAAATTATTTAAACTATTAACTAACTCCAATTTGCTTTTTTTTTTTTTTTTTACTTTTCAGTACAAATACAATTCATTTTCCATGCTTGGCATTTACAGTGGATCATATCAAATTGCACATACAATTTTTACAGTATCAAACTCTTAATGGTGAGCTCCGGTGCTTTGGTAGAAGGGGCTGCTGTTGATTAAAACAACAGTCCACCCAAAGTGGCCTTCAATTCCTGGAAATATCAGAGCCACAAAGAACATAATCAACATGTAATAAAGCAATCCTGGGAAATGTCAGTATAACTGCACATTTTTTAAATGTAATCTGGGTTGATTATAGTTATTTAGTGTTTACAGTCTGAATACACAATTACATGCAATCTGTTATTCCTGTTCTTACTGCTGTTGCCTGTCGAGCTGATTGACAGGATGATTGTTACATGGATGGATAAAAGATATATTATCAATGTTTTCTGTGCCCATTCACATTCATTTACATTACTAAATATTATTTATTGGTCCCCATTTACAAATATGGATTTTTTTTTCATCCGTGAATGTTACTAATTCAGTACCATTTATTATTAAATTTCCCTGTTTAAAAAAACAAACAAATCAAAAAGCAAATCAAAATAACACAATGGTTGGATCCGGTCCAGTGGCAGGACAGTCACAAACACTTTGGTGCTGGTCCTCAAGATGTTTGTGTGAAGCTCTTCTCTCGGTAGACCTGTGCACCTGGACAGTTTCTGGAATGATCTATGAGAGGCACTTGTTGTGAAGTTAGAGAAGATGTATGGGGACACCGTGTTGTTTGTTTAATCATTACATGTTTTGAGATTAAATTTATTTTTACATAGGCATTGCTCCCTTGTATCTTTCCGTCGACGTGGCAATAAGTATGTGATCAGGTCATTAAAGGTCACCTTTGCATGGCCCATTAATGGAGGTTTTATTAGTGATGCACAGAAAATATTTATGTGAAGTTTAATTGGCATATTTTGAAATATCTTGGAGCATAACAAAGCTGCAGAAGCCTTGCAACAGCTCTGCAATGTCAGATTTGTTTCCTGAGTCAGTTCAATCGGTTTGCAAAAATAAAAGATGCCAACATCTCTGCTTTTTTCCAGACCTGTAGTGGCAACATGTTTATAGTTTTATTCACCAGGTACATTGTACTCAGTACGATGGAGCTCAAAGCACCTGCAAAAGATGAAGTGGGTATCATGCAAGAATCCATCACACAAACTCAGTTCTCTAGAAGTGATTTAAGAGCATGCCACACTCACATTTTTGTCAATTGCTTTTCTTTGGTAACCTTTTTTTAAATAAATAAAAGTTGCATACAAACGAAGTGGAAGAAGAAAAACATTTTAGATGTTAAATTTAATGAATTTAATTACATTTAGTTCAAGGTCTGCCTGCTTACAAATATCAAAATGATTCCAGCATTTTACAACAAGTTGTGCAGATAAGAGAGTTTTAATGGAGCTGACTCAGAGCAATAGTAAACCTCTAAGTACGAGAGCTTTACAGTAAGCTTTCTTATAACAGGCCCTGCTACTCCTCCTAATGAAGAAATAGTTCCAGTGAAAAGTGTTGACTGGATATTCTGCCATTATCTAGGTCACTGTATAGAGGAACCCTGTACAGGGAATTCCAATGAAGCTTCACAGGAAAGTCACAAATGAGTGTTGTTAGATCTCTTGTGGTGACTGATGATTACTCATCAAGGACCGTAGCACATAGTTGGAGCCATGCCAGCAAGATTAATCATGGAGTAGAGGAAGAAACAAAGATTAAACTTATTTTTAGTTCATAAATGTGTGCAGTCTCCCGTTTATATATATATATATATATATATATATATATATAATTTCTATAATATATATATATATATATATATATATATATATATATATATATATATATATATATATATATATATATATATATATATATATATATATATATATATATATATATATATATATATATCTCTGAAGGTCGATCTTTGGTACAACTCCATTCCAGTAGTATATCTCCTTAGTTGGGATTCACATGTGGTGTCGATCAGTCACAGCTAATATCACCTACCACCCTGGGTGCAGACAAACACAGCTGCTGATGAATGTTAATGTTGTAGATCACACCAGAAGAGCAGCTCTGTGGCTTCAGTTAGAATCAGTGGGCATGAAGAGACTGAGGACACCTTTTTAACTGGCTGGGATCAAAGCAACACAAAGTGCGTAATGGGGAAATGCCTGCATATAGAAATTGGAAAAATCTATTTAACCTTGCAACTTCAAATACTGTGGTGAGGATGAAAGTGGACAAGCTGCCCGCTGTGACGGATTACAGAGCAAGTCTGAAATGTCTGATTCATGAAATCAGCAATAAACACATTTCAGAGTTTATTTAAAAATGTCAGAAGATCAAGTAAAATTTTTGGTAAATATTTTGTGTTCTTGCTTAGAGCTACATGATAAATTTGATGGACACAATAATCAATAACTTTCAGTCTGTAAAGGAAGTATGCTTAAACTGTCTGCTTATTCCAAAAATGATCAAATCCAGCTCACAGTGTAACAAGTTCGTTCCCCGCTGTTTGTTCTGGACAAAAAAACATTTGTAAAAACATTTTTGCAGAACACAATGTGGCTTAAATAAATTTGCAGTACTTGGTTGAATATCCAGTTTTTATCAAATGTGCACTACTCCATTTCTTTGCTAGCTTGCAGACAGTGTAGTGACCAACCTGGCCACCATATTTGGAGATTTTAAATTTCAGTGCCCTTGACTTTTAAATTCAAATTAAGGCCATATTTTTTTCTTAAATAAATTTAATCACTTTTAAAGTTTTTAAGTGAGAAAAATGGAATCTCGTCACATGCCTGACAGAGCTTTGGTTAATTTTGGTTTATTAAGTCCTTTATTTTGCAAAGATGAACTAAAACAAAGGATGTGCGAACAGATGAAAAATAATAAGAACAGAGTAGAATAAATATGTTTAGCTATAACCAGACTGCATTTTGTCTCACAGTTGGCTCTTGCGCTTTGATGTTGCTACCGTATTGTTACTGTGTAGACACATCTCCTAATGCATAATGGACAAACCTCCTGCTTCCTAACTTGTAAAAGCAGGAAGTTTGTCTAGAATCAAAAACATTAGAATTTACTGAATTTTTAGGTGGTTTAGTTTGGTGTATATTTCTGACCAAATGTTCTGATTTTTCATGGGTCCTGCTGACTAGTTCTTGGTCCCGCTATGCCACTCCATTTAGTATTCTTCTGTATTCTGGGTAGCATTTTTTCAAGTTTTCATTCCTGCATAGCTGTGCTTTCACACACCAGTTCCCAATTCATGAAACCTTTTTATTTCTTCCAAAACAATTTCTTACAAAGAACTCAAAAGTTAATCTTGATTTACTGAAAACCTTGAACATTTGACAGCATGGTTATGACTAAACTGAATTTTCTATATCCTGCTCTTAATCATCACTGCAGTGATGTTTGGAGGTACACCCCTCTGAAAGAAAGTTATTGCAGTTGCAGTCCTTGGGGGCAGCACAAAGAACTGCACACTTGCGTGAAGCATCCCAACCCTCCAGTTCTCTCCACCTGTCAGTGCTAAACCCTAATTAGAAGCTGCTGTGTGAGCTTATCCTCCAACTGTAAGGGCCATGTGGAGCTCGTTCAATGGCTCCCAGAGGCCTCTCCTCCCTCTGGCAGGAAGATGTCATAGAGGAACAGGAAGGGAAAAAAGCCCCAGTGCTCGACCTTGCTGAGACCCTCCCTGTGGGGCCCGAGGCCCTGGGTCACTGCCAGTTTTGACATCAGTTGAGGTCCAGATGGCCTGTCGCACTCATCTGATGCTTATTTTAATTCCTGGATGGGAATGTCTCCAAAAAGACTGAGTGAGAATCAGTGAGCAATTGTGCAGTGAACTTACTGAATGGATTTGTCCTGAAGGTCACAAATTATAATGTTAACAAGTCACCTCTTTTTTGTAACGTATGTAAAGGATAAGTAACTTGTAAGATAACACGATATCGATATAACAAATATGTTTGGCATAAAAATGCATTCAGATGACTGTACTGTTTGCAAGATCTGCCGGACATGACAGGCTTTAAAAAAAAAAAAAAAAAGATAACACGAGATTTATACGATGTATTACGTGCGCGCGCGCGCGCACACACACACACACACAGACAGATTATGCAAGTACAACATAAGTGCTGCTTAATTTTGATTGCTGTAACAAATTTCCCCGGCCAAAATAAGCAACAATAGCAGGTTTGAATAGTTATGGTTAAACAGAAAGGGAAAAGTTAATATCAGTTTGTATATCTCACTGATAAATCGAGGAATCTCCCTGTGCCCACGTGTTCTTCTCCTATCATCGCCAACTGTTTGTCGATCATCTTGAACCTTTTACCTTCCACCATGGTAACAGCAGCTTGTAGGTTTTAAGACTGGGATTTGTTTCAGCCACATGCTAAATAGGCAAACTTTCAGAAACTATAAGATGTTAACTTTCAAAAAGTCAGATTTATTTAAGAATACGGTGCTGTGAGAAAGTTTTTGCCCCCTTCCTGTTTCAGTTAGTTTTCACATAAGGCCCAGTGGCTTTGGATAATTTTTTTTTCTCCTTAATAAAAAAAAAAAAAATCATTTAAAAACTAAATTTTGTATTTACTCTGGTTATCTTTGTCTAATATAAAGATTTGTTTGATGATCTGAAACACCTAAGAGAAAGAAATCAGGAAAGGGGCAAATACTTTTTCACAGCACTCTAAGGTCAGTGGCATCTTTGAGGTCATCTAATTTTTTGGCCTGCAGCTTGTTGCCTAATTGCTGACACTCAGTGGGTGAAACATTTTGTTTCCTGTTGCTAGGTGGCATCATCATAGACTCTGTTGCTGTGATGTCTCCTGTGATGACTGTAGAATTAGGACTGTGACCAACAGCAGTGTAAGCCTGCACACAAGGACCCTGAATTAGTCATTTTATATCTTTTATATAGAGGATGCATGAAGGACAGTATGAAACAAACATCTCTGACTGGTATGGGTTCTCATTAAAGTGATATCCCTGTACATGACCGTATAAAGTTCCATCTGAACATATATTACTCTGTCAAAGTCGTCAGCGGCGCTTTCCCCAAGTTCACCTCCATCTGGTAAGCATTAGTGGAAGATACCATGGGGCATATAGGAAGGGCTAAGATTGCGATACTGTTCCCCTCCACCACACTTAGCCCTAAACAGACCCTTATGGTGCTGTAGCTCAACTGTTTGACATTACAGACACCTTCCGCCCCCTCACTAACCCTGGAGTAAGTTCCCTGCCAGCCAGCCTGTCAGAGACGATAATCACCACTGGACACGCACTGTGGGCCCTTTCATGGGACAGCAGTCTTGGATAGGCTGCTTCAGATTTTTATGATTGTTTTCCATTGATGGGTGGAGTGGGAGAGCAGGGAGCAACCTTATCCTTTGCAACAGCCAAAAAAAAAACACTAAACAGGCCAGACATAGTAGTACATGCATTACACAGAGCTTGATTATTATTTGAACAGCGATAGTGAGGTATGTTTTTATGCTCTAGTGGACTTACTAAACCTGTACTTTTATCAGTAGTTTTGTTTAAAGTACTTAAGATCACAAAATAAGAGATTAACAGTCTTTCTTCAGCCTTTTCTTTGCCGTATTTCCAACGTCCTATAAATACCTGTGACAATTAGGCACATTATGCATGAGTTATTGTCCTGCGTTGGTATCTGTTTGCGTAGGTCTTCAACTACACAGAGAGTGAATTTGTGGGAAATCACCCAGTTATTTACCAGTGCATGGGCCACATGCAATCCAATAACACGAACCTAACTGCAATGGCGCTATGGAGCTCGGGAAAACATAGAGCAGAGCAGCTTTCCAAGTCTGTGATGAATGGAAAGTGTTACCAGTAAAGGCAAACATGTTATAATGAATGTCTCAGCTTTATAAGTTTTAAATATTTCAGTACAGTTTTGGGAAGATGAGACATTTTAAATAAAGGATGCAGATCATGTCAGAAAAATGAATCCATTATGAACAGATCCGGACTGGATGTGCTGGGAAATGACTGAGGCCTGAACTGGATCTGGACCTTATATGAATCAGTGATCCTGATCCTCCTGCTGTGCAGGTGGACTCAGACATAGCTTGTTGATTTGTTATGGAGCCTATGATCACTGATTTGGGTCATTTTCATTGGAAAATATGTCGAGATTCATACTCTGAATTTCAAACATCATAACTTTCAAAATGTTGACATTTAAGTCACATTAAATCCATTTCATTCAGTTTTCAGGTCTTCAAATCATCTCAGCCTCATCTTCACTCAAACATTCCCATCTTCTCCAGGATCCAGATATTTTTCCATCCAAAGTGTGTTCTGTGTCTAAAGCTTCATCCAGATCAGTGTGATGTAACAGTGATGCTACAGTAACTACAGTAAATGTTTCAGAGGAACTGACTGACAGTCTGACAGCTGCAGCTGCTTCATTATAAATCTGTGACATCATCGCTGTCTCCGACCTTACAGCCTGTTGACGAGTGAACAACTGTAAAAGCTTCATGTTACGCACAAAAATAACAAACTAACGTCTAACTGGGATTTCAGAGCTTGTAGAAACATAAACGTCTGCAGATGAATTCTCTCCTGCCAGCGAACAGGTTCACAGTCTGTTACCCTGACTGATCAAACCCACAGTTTTTAGCTAAACCTGCTTTCTGGAACAGGGCCCTGTGCTATGAAAAAGGATTTTGTCTTATCCTGGTATGTTTGGGGATAACTATGGGTTTTCTGTACTATGAAGGTGGTTCATTTCTTACCTGGGTAAATTGCCATGGTAACTTATGCTTGGGATCAGATTAGAGATCAGCAGGTATGAAATCACCACCTGTTGACCAATCAACTCTGTGGGAAATAGTGTCATCATTCCTGGAACACCTGTCGGACCTTTGTGTGCGGATAGTAGGAGGCCCTAAAGTTTCTCCAACACTGTCCTCGGTGGTGGCTCACGGCTGTTCTCCCCTTTTTCCTATATTTGATTTTATTTCATTTTCATTATTCCTTTGTTTAACCAGGTAAAACCCCATTGAGATCCAGAGCTCATTTTCAAGAGGGACCTGGGCAGAAAATCTGCTACACAACAACCTGGTTACACAAAAGTAAAGCAAATTAAACCATATACACAAGTTTAAAAAAAAATTACAAAGCAATTTAAAAGCAGTGACACAGATTAAATGACTCATGTTGCTTGTTTTAAAGAATTGCTTGCTTCGCTTTTTCTGTTCTAACACGTGGAACCAGCAAAAGAAAGATATTGTTGGAGCGTAAAGAATGGGCAGTAGCAGGTCGTTATAAAAGAGATTTTAAATAGGCTGGAGCCAAACCGAGTAGAGTTTTATAATCAACAAGTGATTGTATCTCCGTACGCTCAAAGGAGGCCATTCAGCTTTTGCATACAGTTCACAATGATGTGTAAGACGTCTGCTGTCTGTTATAAACCTTAAAGCACAGTGATAGACAGTTAAGGATAGACAGACAGTTTAAGGACTGAAGACATTTGGTTGAAGCATTCATATATAAAACATAATCCAGGAGTGGTAGGAAGGTTGCTGATACCAGTTTTCTTCTAGCTTGGAGAGAAAAACAGGATCCATTGCGATAATAAAACCCAATCTTCATTCTCAGTGTTCTTCTTAAATTTGCGATATGCTTTTTAAAAGAAAGCTCTTTATCCAATATAAAATCATGGTATTTATAATTGGTGACAAACTCAATTTGTACACCTAGAGCTGTGGTAAGCAATAGAGGGGATCTCTGATAGTCTTCTGGAGTGCGAGAAGCCCATTGCTTTCATCTTATCCACATTCAGAATCAACATCAGAGTATGTAAACGAGTTTGAACCACATTTAAAGCAGACTATAAGAGCTCTATGGCCTTCAAAAGTGAAGAAGAATAGCAATAAATTACCAAGTCATCTGTGTAAAAATGATTTAAAAAAAATTTGACAAATTATCGCACAAGTTATTTATATGAATAGAAAATAAAAGTGACCCAAGAACTGAGCCCTGTGGTACTCCATTTGTAATTGTAAGAACAGATGAAGTGGAGCCAGCCCATTGAACACTCTGGGTTCTATCTGACAAGTAATCAGCCACCCACAATGTAGCCTGATGTGAAAGCCCAATCCTGTACAAATTTTTAATCAGTAGCATATGATTTACTGTGTTGAATGCCTTTGATAGATCAATAAACAAAGCAACGCAATGTTTTTTGCTATCAAGAGCTTGGATAAGATCATTAACAACCTTTAAAGTGGCAGTAACAGTGCTTTTTTCTAAAACCAGATTGAGCATTTTGTAGAATACTGTAGAATTTGTATCTAAAAAAATCTTTAATTGGTCTGCAGCTAATTTTTCAAAATCTTTTGCCAAAATACATACAGGGGTTGGACAATGAAACTGAAACACCTGGTTTTAGACCACAATAATTTATTACTATGGTGTAGGGCCCCCTTTTGCGGCCAATACTGCGTCAATTCGTCTTGGGAATGACATATACAAGTCCTGCACAGTGGTCAGAGGGATTTTAAGCCACTCTTCTTGCAGGATAGTGGCCAGGTCACGATGTGATGCTGGTGGAGGAAAACATTTCCTGACTCGCTCCTCCAAAACACCCCAAAGTGGCTCAATAATATTTAGATCTGGTGACTGTGCAGGCCATGGGAGATGTTGAACTTCACTTTCATGTTCATCAAACCAATCTTTCACCAGTCTTGCTGTGTGTGTATTGGTGCATTGTCATCCTGATACACGGCACCGCCTTCAGGATACAATGTTTGAACCATTGGATGCACATGGTCCTCCAGAATGGTTCGGTAGTCCTTGGCAGTGACGCGCCCATCTAGCACAATATTGGGCCAAGGGAATGCCATGATATGGCAGCCCAAACCATCACTGATCCACCCCCATGCTTCACTCTGGGCATGCAACAGTCTGGGTGGTACGCTTCTTTGGGGCTTCTCCACACCGTAACTCTCTCAGATGTGGGGAAAACAGTAAAGGTGGACTCATCAGAGAACAATACATGTTTCACATTGTCCACAGCCCAAGATTTGCGCTCCTTGCACCATTGAAACCGACGTTTGGCATTGGCACGAGTGACCAAAGGTTTGGCTATAGCAGCCCGGCCGTGTATATTGACCCTGTGGAGCTCCCGACGGACAGTTTTGGTGGAAACAGGAGAGTTGAGGTGCACATTTAATTCTGCCGTGATTTGGGCAGCCGTGGTTTTATGTTTGTTGGATACAATCGGGGTTAGCACCCAAACATCCCTTTCAGACAGCTTCCTCTTGCGTCCACAGTTAATCCTGTTGGATGTGGTTCGTCCTTCTTAGTGGTATGCTGACATTACCCTGGATACCGTGGCTCTTGATACATCACAAAGACTTGCTGTCTTGGTCACAGATGCGCCAGCAAGACATGCACCAACAATTTGTCCTCTTTTGAACTCTGGTATGTCACCCATAATGTTGTGTGCATGGCAATATTTTGAGCAAAACTGTGCTCTTACCCTGCTAATTGAACCTTCACACTCTGCTCTTACTGGTGCAATGTGCAATTAATGAAGATTGGCCACCAGGCTGGTCCAATTTAGTCATGAAACCTCCCACACTAAAATGACAGGTGTTTCAGTTTCATTGTCCAACCCCTGTAATTTAGAAATTGGCCTGTAGTTATTAACTTCTGATGATTCCCCACCCTTAAATAGAGGCAATACAAAAGCTGATTTCCAGACCATAGGAATTTTATTAGAGATTAGACTTAGGTTGAAGATGTGAAACAATGGCTCTGCTATAAACTAAGCAGCCAACTTCGGAAAAAGAGGATCCAGATTATCTGGCCCTGGTGATTTTCTGGTGTCTATATTTTTCAACTCTTTGAGAACCTCAGCTGCACATACAGGAGCAAGGTTAAAAGTGGAGGGGTTACAATTATTATTCAGAAACAGCGTGTCAGTATTTACATTTGGGCCAAATGAGTTTAAATGATCAAATAGAGAGCCAACAGAAATAAAATGTTCATTAAAATAATTTAAAATGGCTAATTTATCAGACAAAACTTTGCTTTCTTTCACTACAAAATTTGGAAAGTCACTCATTGGCGCTTAATCAGAAACTGATTTTACTGTTTTCCAGAATTTCTTTGGAACATTTAGATTTTTTGTCCTCTCTGAAAGAAAAACTGACTTTGCTTTTCTAATTAGTGAGGTACATTTATTTTGCAATTTCCTAAAACAGAGCCAGCCATCCTCAGTGTTGTTTTTTCCTTGCCCTAGCCCAAGCTGCACCTCTTTGTTTGAGCAAAGCCCCAATATCTGGGGAGAACCAGGGATTATTTCGGGCCTTCACCCTAACATTGCGTGTAAGAGCATGTTTGTTTATTAGTCTTAAAAATTCTTCATGAAAGTACTGCCAGGCTAGGTCGACATTATCAAAAAGAGAGACCCTGTTCCACTCAAATTGTGACAAGTCATGAACGAAAGCTTGCTCACTTAGGTGTTGTAGATCTCTTTTGGTCAAGATATGTGGCTTTGGCAGTTTAGGATTTCTAACTGTACCTATCACACAACGATCACTAAGCTCATTTGCAAAAACACTTATCCCTGTATATTTATGCGGAGCGTTTGCCATAATCAAATCAAGAAGAGATGATTTTAGAGGTCGGGTGGGGTAATTAATTAACTGTGTAATATTTAAAGAATCACAAATAGATTTCAAGTTTTCTGAAGATGTAGTCAACCAATCTATAATTTTAGCATGCAGCACAGAGTCCAGGCCATGGGAGGTGCTGTCCGATATGTGGTTGCTAATAAAATGCTTGGCAGATGCATTTATTGTTCACATTGTGTGATTTGTCCTTTTATATCATAAAAAACAAAAAGTTGTGCATGAGTTCAGTTTTTGAGAAAATGGTCTCAATTCAAAGGTCCCTTTTAGGTCATGTGCTGATGACAATAAGTCCATCTCACTGATGAAGACTGGATACAAAAAAACCAAACAAACAAAAAAAACAAAGCATGGAAAAAGAGTATCTTATGACAAATCCCTTTATGGTCCATTTTATTCTGGGAGTGAGGAACATCCATCATTATATACGAGAATTTGAGGACTCATGGTGGTGGTCAGTAGAACCAATATCACAGTGCTGTATCGTCTAAAAGAGCAGATGAATGTGTGCGTGAGTGTATGTTTTGTATGGGCGATGGCGTTAACACCCTCTGCTTTCTACACTGGACACTCTCTAGACTATTGTTTCCCTCCCAGTGAGCAGTGGGAGGAAGCAGTGGAATGACCCAAGACAGTACAGACAATATCAGCCCACCGGGGCAGGCCTCTGATTGCTCTGAGTTTGGCTCCTGCTCCTGTGCTCCGTCTCAGCCTTAGGGCGGTGGTCCTTGATGCAGAGGTGAAAGGTGACTAATCTGTGGCCTGATTTCTCCCTTGTCAACATAATGCAACAATATATCTGCACAGACTGCTCTGAAGGAGGAAAGAGGCTGACTTCCTCAGTAACCTGATGTTTGTCATGGTCCCAAAAGATTTCAAATGCTATTGTGTTTTCTTATTTTTATTTATTTATTTTTAGCTGATAAATTCTTCTGAAACAAATATATTGCCTATTTTACATGTTTTGCATACACATATTTCAGCAAGCACTATATGTAACCCGTACTGGAAAAGGAAAATCTGATTTTTCCAAGGCATCTAAATTCCCGGTCTCTTTTTCTGACATATGATGAAACTCCACTTTGCACTTCCCTTTGACCCTCCATGTCACTGCAGAGTAATCACAGGTAGTGTGCTTGTGTAGAGAGATTTTTAAGCGATAACTGTCCCCTCGACCCTGGCAAATCCCCACACAAAGCAACATTTATTAAGTTGTGACATCACATGGGAAAACTTCTCCTAGGTACAAGGAAGCCTGCAGATCCACATTTTAACTATACATGAAGAATGATCTTGGACCCAATAAATGCAATTGTTTGCTGCTTGGAGCCTCCGGTAACTGGGAGATGGATGGGAGGAAGAATATATGTTGGAAAACTTTTGAACCAATTTCAACACCCACAGCAATTGTTAGGAGGATATCCTCAATCAAGGCCCCCAAAGAGCACAATGAATAGTCTCACTGACAGAAACCTGCTGCCCTCAACAACCTCCTCGACCCGCCTGGTGTGTGCTGAGAGGAATGAATATATCATCTTCTACTCCGAACTACCTCTCACTGAACAACGCCAACATGAGACTCCTGCCGTCTGATAAACAGTGTGTGGATGCATAAACAAGTTACATTAAAAGACCATTTGATGCCTCTTTAGACAGAATTTGTCACCAATCTTGTCCAAATGTTCCTGTTAAATGTTTTCTTACTATCTTTAGACAAAATGGCTGCTGTGAGATATAGTGTCTAAACCCTATTCCCAACTATTTTTGTTACATTTTGGAAAATGAAGTAGATGAAATAGCTATTTGGGTGAACAGTGATAATTATGAGTGTCTAAAAATCCCGATCATGCGGTAGATTTATAAACACTAGGCTCTCTTACTAGATAATTTGCAATAATTTAAAAAGGAGATCATTTGAAAGAACATCGTTTTTTGAGATTTTGGATAATAAAAAATATCAAATTGTGAATTAGTTATAGTGCAAAAGTAAAATGAAAGATCCTTGGAGTCTAGACCTGAATCGTTTCATAGTGTTTTCAGGTGAGAATGAAGTAACATTTTCAGTTTGCAGAAGCTAAAAGAATGTAAACTTTGCTGTCTTGTTCTCATAGTGAGTGTAAAACTGAGTGTAAAAGGCTTGCGGGTGCCTTTTTTATTACAGTACATCTACAGACAAAGGCAGGCAGGGTATTTGATGAAGTGAAAAACAGCAGTTTGGTTGGTAGAAAACAAGGTCCACATGTGACCACTGCAGCAGAATGATTTGGTGTGTGGTGTACAGCTTAAGAAGTAGAGAAAAGACCATACTACTATTTACACACAGTGACTGTTTAGGCAACGTTGTACTGAAAATTTAAGCTAAGTTCTTTTGACTTGGCACAAGGATTCTCTGTGAAAACTGGTGTCAATGCAAGAGACAGACATCTATGACTGTGGATGCTGTTGAAGAAAATAAAAACAACAAACACAACGCACAATCATAAAATGAGATACACACAAAACAATTGGAATGAAGCTGTATAAGATAGTCTAATTAGTCTTGATAGTGACATGTCGAAATGAAGTTGTTGATATGGGATGCAAAATGGGTCTGATCTAATAAGAAGGATTGAATCATCGTAAAATAAAGGTAAGCATAGAAAAATAATAATAGAAGTAAGGTAATGATATTTCACTCTTATTGCATTGGGGTTGTTCTTTGCAGTCTTTAGTTTTTGATAAAGTCTATCTAAACTGTTTTTAAAACATAAGATTGAATTCTCAACACTTATATTTCAAAATAATAGTCATAAAATTGTATTATCTTTATTGATGCCAGACTTTACAAGCTTCAAAATTGTGCATTAAAAACACAAACTGGATAAATATATTTAAAAAACTATTTTTGACCCACACATAGTGGACAGTAAATGGTTTAAGAAGCATGTTCCATGAAAATCCCAAATATTTTAGGAGCCAAACCTAAAAGTCCACTCTCACAGTTAGGACGCCCCCCTCCTGTCGGCAGGAGGGATCTGGCTTTCAACAAAACAGAACCTTTATTAACAACAGATAGATATCGATTAGAGAGCAAAAATAATTTGGGTTAAAAGTTTAAGATTTTGTAGTAAAAGCCATATGGTGCATATATTAATATTCAGCAAGAGTCATTTGAAAGCCATGTTGGTTATGACATCACTGAAAAGACTGCAATAAAACATTGAGCTCCTAAAACAAGTCAACACTGTGCAAGAATCCTAAAAGATTCTCTCATATTATTATTAGTATTATTAGTATGTTTCCACTACCCTTTAGCTGGCTTGCTGAAAGGTGACAGACTGAAGAGCAGTATGTATGTTTTATAATGTTGGGGCGCCCCCTTTTAGACACAGTTAGGATAGTTTTAAAGCTTCCTCGTGTACCTCATAGGACTCCATATAATCCTGCGATGCCTCTGCTCCCCTCTTTTCAAGCCCCATAAATTTACAGTCATTTGAAAAAAAAAGTTTTCACAGGCTCTACATACGCAGTCCTGTGAAAAACTCATTACACATCATGATTCAGTAGCTTGTAGAACCACCTTCGCCTTTATCAATCTCTTCCCTGTGGAAGAATTTGGCCCCACTCTACAGCATTGTTTCGGTTCATTGAGGTTTGTGAGGATTCCTTTATGCACGGCTCTCTTAAGGTCTCACCACAGCATTTCAAACTGGATTGAGGTCTTGAGCCACAGTGTCTCCTCGATTCTTTTCTTTTAAGCCAGTCTTTTTCAGATTTGCGGGTGAGCTTGGGATCATTGTCCTGTTGCATGACCCAGTTTCAGCCAGGCTCTGGACAGACGGCCTCACATGTGCTCTAGAAGACTGGTGTACAGAGGAGTTCGTGGTCAACTCAATGACTGCATGGTGCCCAGGTCCTAACAAAACAAGTCCAAATCATCACCCGTCCACCACCATGCTTGACAGTAAGTATGAGGTGTTTTTGCTGATGTTTTTCTGTGTTTGGTGTTCAAATGTGGCACTGTGCATTATGGCCAAACGTCCAAATATCTCTACTTTGTCACGACTTTCTATATTTAAATGCTAAATGAGGCCTGTAGAGTCTGAGAGCTCATGAATCACAGAATCTGACCTCGGGGTGAATTTTCTGGGATGTTGACACCTGAGAAGACTCTGGCATTGTTTGTTAACACAGACCTGAATGCTCCAGACCAATGACTGTAGAAAACACAGAAAGCATCTCCTGTACAATGAGTGCTTCAGACCAGCAAACTACCAGCACCTGAGTGCTAGTTAATCTCAAGTTTTTTTCACAGGACTGTAAAGAGTTTAGTGAAAAATGTTCTTTTTCTTAATGACTATTGCATGTCATTAAGGTTTTGTCTACTCTCTTTTTTTCTCTTCTCCTCATCCTCACAGTGGTCACAGCAGATGGCGGCCCCTCCTTAACCCTGGTTCTTCCAGAGTTCCTTTACTGTTAAAGGGGAGTTCTTTATCCCTATTACTGCCAAGCGCTTGTTTATAGGGTTATGTCTGATCATTGTGGTTCTGTCTCTAATATTTACTTTATGAATATAGAAGTGCACAGACAGCAGCCTCCCTGAAGACCTGCCAGTTTGTACATTGAAAACAGTCATGCAGTGCAGAGGCAGCCTCACTGGGCCACACAGTGATGGTCTTCTGTGCTGGTCTAGAGCGTCTCAGCAGGGAGTGATAGGCCAGGACTAGCATGATGGAGATGTGGTCAGAGAGGCCGAGGTGGGGGCATTGGATGGCTCTGTATGCGTCTCATTTGTTGGTGTAAACATGGTTCACTGTGTTATTTCCTGGTGTTGGTACAGTGAAATGCTGGTGAAACTTTGATGGAACAAGTTCACTCAAACCATGGCAGCAAAAGCAGTGCCGCAAGATCTCCTCAGTGAAGTCAAAGATTCATTACACTTTAGAGGTCATCTGAAACCTGCAAAAACACCATAATTAGAACAATATGCATTTTTATGCATTTAAAACAAAATGGACACAATGTCTCAGATGTGATGTTATTTTTAACCTTCCAAAATTAGAGCAAGCTATAAACTAGCCTCAGACAGATTGGAGTACGGAAATGTTAATATTGGAAAAATTTGCATTGTTAATATCTATGTGGTACTGAGGTGGCTTCGGTATTCAGTAGTTTATGATCACTTAGCTTGTGAAGTACAATATAGTTGGAAAAAATTAGGACAGTAACATCTTTCTGTCTTGTCTTTGTACACTGGATTTGAAAAGACAAACAATTAAATGAAAGTGCTTATCCTCAGCTTTCATGTTAAGGTGTTTTCATCCACACTGGACAAGCAATATAGGAACTCTATCCCCTTTTCTATGAGTCCCATGATTTACCAAATAAAGTAACTTAATAAGAATTTAGTCTCCAGTGGGCAGTGTTTGTGTAGCGTCGGTGTTCGTACAGCCTATGGTTTTGCCGCTCGCGTAGTTGCTTTACGACTTTTTATACGTTTGTCCCTCGGGTGCCCCCGTTGCAAAAGTCTGGGACGTAGGTGGTGGTGGGCAGCCATATTGTCTCTGATACAGCAGAAATCATACAGTGGCACGGGCGCACCGGCGAAGGAGGGAGGCGAGGACTGTCGGTTTGACGAAACTCACGTTATCTGGAAGAATTCGGTCGTCGAACTGATCAAGGGGGTAAATATCAGCTCAGTTTTGTGTCCGCTGTTGATAACATAGACGCACTTTCTCTGTGGTAATTAGCGAGTTCTAATGTTAGCCATGCTAAGATTAGCAGGCTATCAGATAAGGCCTGCCTATAGCCAATAAGTTAACGAAACCACACAGAAAGAAACACCGGTCTGGGATTTAGCCAAGTAGAGCAAGTGCTGTAATTGCGGATTGTATTTATTCCTGCTTAAATTAAAATGAGAACGTAATTTATCTAATTGTGAGACAGCGTGACACTGGTTCGCGTAATCTATGACTGCGTTTTTGGCGAAAACGGTGGGTGAGCCTTGTGCAAATGGTTAATCTGGTGATAATTAAATGTGCTAGGCGACCACTTAACTTATCCGTTAGGAGTAATCTAGCTAAAGTTAGCGGGATGACTACTGAACGAATTAGTTCATCCGGTTCTTCTGGAAATGGGTCCCCGTGTCCCATGTGCTTATTCTTCGCTGATTATTAGTGATAGTCAATTTCGTTAATAACGCCAACTTAAGAATCTATGCGGAAAAGTACGTTGAGGCGTTTTAAAAAAATATTATTTATATCTTAATCCCCAAGACTTGGCAGTAAGCTATCAATCAAGACGAAGGGCCATAAGCTGAAGTTAACATCCTTGTTGATGTAATAGAAATCAATAGCTAACCAAGCAAACCGTGCGTTGAAGGTGCGAATCGGCTGCTAGCAGCTATGTTAGCCATCCCATCCCACCAAACGACAAAAACTGTAGCGATTAGTTTGACAGTTTGACACCACTACTCACCAGTGGTTTTAAAAGTCATCAGTCACTGGTGAGTAACTTGGGAAAGCGAATGAACTGTTTAAAGGTAGACAAATAAATGTATGCATTGCTAAATTCAAGTCAATAGCGGATAACAATAATAATAATGCCTTAGATTTATATAGCGCTTTTCACGGTACTCAAAGTGCTTTACAATTCTGCGCACCATTCATTCACACCTCAATCATACTTGGTGGTGATAAGCTACTAATGTAGCCACAGCTGCCCTGGGGCAGTCTGACAGAAGCGTGGCTGCCAATTCGCGCCTACGGCCTCTCCGACTACCAACGACCACACAACATTCACACTTAGGCAATGTGGGTTAAGTGTCTTGCCCAGGGACACAATGACAGCTCACGCTCAGACGGGGACTCCAACCCGCGACCCTCCGGTTGCGAGGTGAGCACCTACCCACTGCGCCACTGCCACCTCATTGGGTGTTTTTTTTTTCTTTCTTTTTTTTTTTAAAGATTTGACACAAAATGATTAAGAGCAAACTTAAATTTCCGCAGTTAAAGTGATTGCTGTATTTTATTTAGGTGCACAATTTTTCTTCACATGATCTATTGTAACCTGCATGTCTTTTATTTAAATTTTAATTTGGATTTATCTATGTTTTGCAGTATCTTCCAGCTGTAGTATCATGTCCCCCGTTGTTCTACATAAACATAGTTAGTCCCAATTTAGCTTGTGGGGTTCTGGTCATCCTAACTAGCCCCTCCCAAAAGCCGGTAAGAAAATGGATGGTCACCCTAATCCTACTGTTCAAACCCCACGAAAACCAATGAGCAGTTAGTGGAGTAATCAAGTGCAAAAAAAACAAAGCTGGTTAATAAGACCCCTGAGTTACAGCCTTGCACTTAACACAAGTCACATTTCCTGTATATTTATATTACCCTTACCTGGGATTGCTGTTGGGTTATGTGGGGAGGGTTTCATACAGGGGCAAGGGGGATTATCATGATTTTGGCAAGCATCCCGCTCCAAAAAAAAAATATCAAACTGCAGCGGGAGAGGAGTTTGTTGCCTGGCGCTGTACCCAATTGAGGTCTTCTCACTCTGGCCTGAGAACTGTACCTGTTAGCTATGGGGAACTGCTCGGTATCACTGCAGCTAGTAGCTGGGCGTGGCCATTTTGGTTCACAGTGCCCTAAAACAATTTTGCGATTGTCCCATTCTTAGCAAGGAATCTCAACCAGTACCAAACTTCTCCCTTGCTGCAATAGTGTCCAATTCCCCAAAATGTTTTTTCTGGTGGAAACCCTGGTGGGGTTGTTTCTCTTGGTAGATTTAAGTTTCAGCTAGGTCCATAATTAAATTACCAAAAACTCGTTGCGGTGCTGCAGCTCGGTAATGAATTTTGTTTGAGGTGGTGTCTGTCAGCAGGGAAGAAAATATGTGAAAGACAAGAGCTATGGTATGGATTAATGTGTATTAAAGCAAAGAATTTGTGTGTGAGATTGGGGATGTAGTTCAAAAATAAGGAGGGGGGGTTGAAACTGCAAGTCACAAACAGCAGGCTTCACACCTGAGTAACTGACTCATGGGAATACTGAAATCAATTTTTTTTATACATATATATTTAAATATATAAAAAGCACACACACACACAAGGTCATACAAGGGGTGTAATGTACAGAAGCCATGGTTCTGTGATTTTGATTCAGTTAATTTGCATATATGAAATGGTTATTTCTGGAGCAAATGATTTATGTGACTCAAATGGATTACTTAGAACATATTTACTCCTAGCAAACAATAATAAAAACTTTTAATGAACATAGAAGACTGACTAGAAAACAAAAATTTAGTTTAAAAAAATGCTGACAAAGTAATCCTCTTCTGAGGTATACTACATATCGCCTTATTATCACCTCATGCGTATTTATTCCCAATTTTATTGCAATAACTGATTTTCAGCAGATCAGACCTGCCACCCTTTATGGACAGCTGACAGGAGCCAGCTAATCAGCAGCAGCTGGTTATAAGCAGACATTATGCCAGCTAATGTTAGATTTGAGTGTCCTAAAAATCACACTTTTCCCTGATCAACAGTTTGATTATTCTCACATCCTATGAGAGTTTATCTTATGAGTGTCCGAGTCATCCACAACATTAGATCCACCTTGAAGAAAGTTTGGCAAACCGTTTTTAACAGCGGCCAATCAGCAGCGCTTACTAGAACAGCAGTGGTTACTGACAGAAAAGTCCAGGAAATCCTCAACAACTCCCCTCAGTATCGCTGTCACTGGACAGAAGTGAGCTCTGAGTCGTTTCAGACTCTTTCCAGCCTCCTCCAGAGTAAATAGATGTGGACACTTCATGAGTACTCTTATAGTCTGCGCTCACTGTGTTTGAGGGGACTTGGAAGTAAAAACATAAAATATGTAATTAACACCAGCTTTTTTAATTCCTGATTTATTGCTAAGTGTTTGTTATTAAAATATTTCAAAATATAGTTTGTACAAAAACTTTTTATACACAAATAGTAGTAGAAACGCATCGAGGAATGGGGTTCTGGGGAAATGCAAGACGGTCAGCAGCGGCTGCTATGGGGTACGGAGGGTTAAAACACAGACAGAATTCAAATTTATTTAGATGTAATTTTTTTTCAGTACAGTAACCATGTGATTTAACTGTTCTGAACCGTGGCTTCTACACTGGTTATCAGTTAACCTCGGTGAACTGGTGACACCTCCTAATTTCTTCTTTCAGCTGCAATATGTGAAAAACATAATTAAAACAAAAAGCACACACACACCTGCATGCATTGGTTGTATTTTGTAGCAAGTAGGCAGGGATGTTTTCCTCTTCACCCACAATCCGCTTGTCCAACTACATACTACAAGAGGGTCAAAATTCCAAGTACAATTTTATGACTCATGTCTCAATTATAAATATACTGCGCATACATTGGCTAATGGCCATAGGTGAAGGTTGGTGTGCAATTTACTGCAGTGCTCCACCTGTTGATGTCACTTACCATCTTAGGGCTTGGCCAAAGCTATTTGACTAATCACATCTGATGGTGTTTACTAGCCCCTTTAAGCTTGATGGCTTATGTTATCTGATTAAACATTTTCATACGGTTATAGCTAAAAATAGTTTGGAATTGGTAGCCTGTTAAATGTATGGCTAAAAGTCAATGGAAATCAGAGCTAGTAGTGTGAATCAGAATTTGTTTTTTTCTGATCATTAATTTTTGATTCAAATCTCTTTTGCCAGCTTTTCCCACCTTGCCCCTGGTGGCCCCTTCCCCCCATCCTCAGGCAAAACCTCCCCCAAACCCCTTTCCCTTGTGGGATCTACCCCCTCACCCCTACCTTCCCTCCTCTTCCTCTCCCTTTCCCCCACTCTTCTGGCTGTCATCCGCTGTAGTAAGATCTCACCACCATATCCGCCAAGCTGTCGGACATGTCAGGACCCGTGCCAAGCCGGGCCCGAGTGTACACAGAGGTCAACACTCACCGGCCTAGGGAGTACTGGGACTATGAGTCCCATGTGGTTGAATGGGGGTAAATACTTTTGACACCTATACAACATTTTAGCATGCTACTTGGCAAATGTTCAAGACTGATATTTGGCTGTGATACTACTTTATTTTACAGAAACCAGGATGACTTTCAGTTGGTGCGTAAGTTAGGACGTGGGAAGTACAGTGAAGTCTTTGAGGCAATCAACATCACCAACAATGAGAAGGTTGTGGTGAAGATACTCAAGGTAAATGGCTTACTCTCAGGATCTATGATCATTTACTTAGGACTATCTGTAATATTTGCCTCTTTTTTTAAAATTTTTTATCCTCTAGCCTGTAAAGAAAAAGAAAATAAAGCGTGAGATCAAGATTTTGGAGAATCTGCGTGGAGGTCCTAACATAATCTCCCTCATTGATATAGTCAAAGACCCAGTAGTAAGTATCATTTACATATGGGAAGTTTGTGTCTGAGTATTTGGAAAACTGTGGCTAGGTAGATACATGTAAACAGTTATATAGCAATAAAATGTTCTCAGGGCTCTCTCTGAACACTGGAACAACACATCACATCTGGGCTATCAGTTATTCAAAATTGGAGCTGCTTCAAATTAAGATTTCCATCTTTCACTTATAGAAACACGTGTGAGGTTTTACCTACCCTATTCATCAAAATTAGGCTTAAAGATTCAAAAATGAGCTTAAGAAGAATAAAATGGTTAAAAAGTACTGTTCAAAACATAAAACAAAATTAGGAGTTTTGTTGAAATTGCACTGTATAACTCAATAAATATTAAATACGATCAACACCCAGCTCAGATGATTGTTTGATATGATTTACTGCAGTGTGCACATGTTGGGGTAGCTGAGTTGCAGCTCTGAGCTTTTCTAGAGGATACTTGGCACAAGTGCATGTGTGAATGCAAATTTCTGATGCATTTGGATTGGACATTGAACATTAAATATGCTAGCTCCTTTGCACAAATTATTTGTGGGTGTGGTGTGAGATTTATGGTGAGAGAGTACAATTTTATTTTTGTATTTAAACTAAATTAGCGATTGCCAATTTTGTAGCATTAAGCTGGGGGAAAAACAAGGTAATCATGAAATTACTGGAATTTTGATTTTATCATATTGATGTGTGATCTGTTGACTGTCCACATGCTCGCTGTTTTTCTGCTTGGGTCTAGCATGTTGGGGCTTGGCCTGTAAAGAAATAGCTTTAGTGCTTTTTCTTTATGCAGGTTTTCTTTTTACATTGTTTCTGAATATTATTTGAAACTGCTGACCATTAAATACGAGAACCAAATCTTTTTCAGTCCCGAACACCTGCCTTGGTCTTTGAACATGTTAACAACACAGACTTCAAGGTAGGAACACACTACGATTTTACTCGGCCACACATTGTTTTGAGCCTCCTTTCTTGGCATGCTTGTTGTTTTCCCATACACACGTGTGTATGTGATGGAGGAATATGAAAGTCCAGTGCTATGTCTTCGGTGCCAGAAAGTTAACAATTTTCTGGTTCTATCCTCAATCACTGGCACAATGCTCTTGCTGAGTGTGGCCCAGTTACTGTTTGCTGTCATTTTGCTGTAAGATGTAAGCATTGGAAAAACTAATGATTTTGTTTTTGGCCTTCAGCAACTATACCAAACTCTGACAGACTATGATATCCGGTTCTACATGTATGAGATCCTCAAGGTGAGTCCTCCAGCTCACCTTATAATGTGTGGGCTCTAAACATTGTGACCCTGGTTCAGATAAAATCCTTAAACAAGACTTTTTGATGCCCCAGAAAATGTTCTTTGACTTTGTTTTTCTATGGCTTTTTTGGACATGTTTGGATATTTAGACTCATTTTGTTATCAGCGTTGTCCAGTAGTAGGGCATCGTCTTGCCATCTGTGGCTGTTTTGAAATCTGTGGCAGGAAAACTTAAACAATAGATAACAAACTCCCTTTGCTATTGCCTGCAGGCTCTGGATTACTGCCACAGCATGGGAATCATGCATAGAGATGTGAAGCCACACAACGTGATGATTGATCACGAGCACCGTAAGGTGGGTGAGATGCAGTGTTGCTTCTGATTAAATAGAACGGATGATAACGTTCATTGTCATTGCTGTTGTGCTTTTCTGTATGTGGCCTTCTGTTCTTCATAGTCACTCTTGAACTTATTAATGCATTAATGTTTAATTTCCACTTACTTTACTTTGAGTCCTGGTTCTCAGTGCTAACAACTTAATTTCTTTGCAGTTGCGTCTTATTGACTGGGGTCTAGCTGAGTTTTACCATCCAGGACAGGAGTACAATGTCAGAGTTGCCTCTCGCTACTTTAAAGGACCTGAGCTTCTAGTGGACTATCAGGTATGACAAAGGGTAGTAGAGTGTAGTTGGTGTTTCTGTTGTGGAAACACTGGCTTTTGAGTCTTTGTAAGTCATTCAATTCACTTCAGATCAGTTTTATTTATATAGCACCAAATTACAACACTCACCCCGATTAACTTCATATTGTAAGATAAAAACCCCACAATAAAAATCATTGAATTTTGGGCATCTTTGTTATACACTGAAGAGCCCTGAATGATCCTGTTGTTGTTAAAGATCACTTTCTTGTTCATTTGAACTGTTAGGCTGCTTTTCAGCGTGGTGTATTTCAGTTGTATTTCATCTTCTGCTGTGTTTTAGATGTATGACTACAGTCTTGATATGTGGAGCTTGGGCTGTATGCTGGCATCCATGATCTTCAGAAAGGAGCCCTTCTTTCATGGGCATGACAATTATGACCAGGTGAATGGATCTAATATATTAATAGCTTGGCCTTATAAATTACGCTAAAATTGTGTGATTTTTTTTTTTTTTTGCTGTTTTTCTAGTTAATTTTTAAATATTACTAGGGATGTGTGTGACGAGTCAACTAGACGTTTAAATGTTGCCACCAGAAATGCTAGTCAGCTAAACGTATTCTTATTTTATTAGTGTACAATTGCAGTTACCCGGTCAAAGATGTTACAGTGGAACACAACCACTAACCGGGGATGCAGCTGTGGCATGTGTCTGTTTCCCGCTCTCTGCAAACTAATCTGACCCTGTATGTTTGCAACATTATGCACAGCACAAAGTGCAGCACATTTCAGCAACATTTAAAATACGATTTGCTTTAAGAAGAACAAAATTTACAGTTTCATATAGCACCTCAAATAGCCAGAATATTTGTTTGGCCAGTATTTAAATTTTGGTTTGTACATGGATGGGAGACCACCTGGGAATACCAGGTCCTGTAAGTTGGGGTGGCTGTAGCTCAGGAAGTAGAGCGGGTCACCTACCAATAGGAAGGTTGGTGGTTCGATCCCTGGCTGCTCCAGTCTGCATGCCAAAGTATCCTTGGGCAAGATACTGGACCCCAATGCACCTGTTGGAGTGTGGATGTTAGCTAGAAAGCGGCACAATACAAAAATCATCTTCTCTAAAGATATTTAAGAAACTTTTGTAAAATGAACTGTTACATAACAAACAATAAAACCAGATATAAAAATCACTAAATATTTATAAACTAATGTAAATCCATTATCATCTAATAATTATGTCTAATTTAATTTCTTAATATCTGGATAGAAAGTATAAGGATGAATTTGTCACCTCGAATACACTTTTTTTTTGTGTGTGTGTGTGTGTGCTTTGTGAATACGGCTGTAAGAAGTACGAAAACAATCAATGTGATAAGGTTTGATAAGTGCAATATCATGTTCAAACAATAACAATGTGTGATACCAGGTAAGGGAATGTACGAGCGTATGTGGAGGATGTGAAATAACAATACTGTTTTGACTTGATCTTAGTGTGGGGGTATGGATTAACTGTATTGTTCTTGTAATGTTGCTTTGTTCTTGGGGTCCCTGTATAAGCTAAAGCAGCGTCTTGGGAGTTCCCCCCCTTTTACAAATCTTACAGACGTGGTGTTATGCACATGTATCTGTCTTAAAGGTTTTTGTTGGTTCTGTAGGATTTTTGTAAATAAATTTAGCAAGAAGTGCTTGTGTGAATGTTTGTGAATGGCTGAATGAAACTGGTTGACTAGTCTTTGTTTAAACAACTAGTAAATTAGCTGCCAGCATTACATTGACTTTTTAAAAATTGTTACAAGCAGCAAACTATGTCCCACTATTGTATATATCTGAACCACCTTATGAAATGTGTTGAGATTTTTTTGTGTGTGTTTGTAGAAAGGGATTTCTAAGCAACTGTTCCATATTTTCCTGCAGTTGGTGAGAATAGCCAAGGTCCTGGGGACAGAAGACCTCTATGACTACATCGACAAATACAACATTGAGCTGGAACCTCGCTTCAATGACATTCTTGGCAGGTACTGGATTCAGTGGAACTATTGTTAGTACATATGCTGGGGGGCGGGGGTCAGTCAGGTGAATTTAAGGTGGGTCAAATGGAAATTGGTTCATTCATGATAGTCCTGTCAAAACTGTCCAGTAATCATGGGGAAAAAACACCAAGATCAATCCATTCAAATATCACATTACATCTACAATAGGAAAAAGCAATACTAGGAAAAATTACTTTATTTCAACATAAGCATGTCATTTAAGATTGACATGCCTACACATTGCAAAAAAAAACCCAAATTGCTTTGTTACATAGAATCAAGTGAACAATACAATTAAATCAAATTGTATTTATGTAGCACCTTTCAAGATAAATATAAGTGCTTCACAACAAAATGCTAAAAACATAAAGACAAAGTCACCCAAAAGCAAATTTTTAGCTGCTTTTTAAAAGGGATCAGAGACCACAAATCTCAGGCTCAGTGGGAGAAAGTCCCAGGGTCTCGGGTCCGCTATTGCAAAAGCTCTGTCCTTTAGTTCTCAGCCTTGTATGCTGCTTAGGCAGCAGGCCCTGATCACATGACCTCATGGACCTGCTGGGGATGCTGGTGATGTATGGATGCAAACGTTTTCTGATGTACACTGGTGTACATCAGAAAACACATCCAGAGCTCCTAAAGTGGACTCTGAAGTTAATGGGGAGCCAGTGCAGCTGAATTAGCAACAGGGTGTTATGTGAGTACTTAGACTTAGTCAGGAGCCTCACAGCAGTGTCCTGACCAACCTGCAGACATTCCAAGGAAGCTTTATTAATACAAGTGAACACTGAATTACAATAATTCAGATGTGAATTATTTTGTGATGAAATAAATGCGTGAATAGCAAGTTCCAATTCAGAGCGTGGCACAATGGAAATCAACTTGGCAGTATTTAAATGATAAAAGCAAGAATTTAAGTAAGATTTAATGTGAGCATCCAAAGTGAAGGCTGAGTCAGACGTTACCCCAGGAGTTCCTGATAAGAGAATTATCACAACTGGGGAGGAGACATAGTTTCCATTACCAGAGGCACAAATCTGTCAGGTGCACAAATGGGACTTCTGTTTTCTCTTCATTAAGTTGGAAAAAAATTGTCTGCCATGCAACTTTGATTAGTCTAAGCAACTATGCAAGATCTGTAACTTAGAAACATCTTTGGGCTTTTAGGAGCTATATAACTGAATGCCATCTGCAGATCAGAGATAAGAAATCCCTTAAAAGTACTCAAAATGTACTGGAGAGAGCAGAATCAGCAAAAGCCTCAAAACAGAACTTTGTGCACACCGTAGACAAGAGAAGTGGAAGAGAACCTGTACTTGTTGTACTTATTGTCATTTCTCCAAGATGTCCTTTGGAATGTGTGGGGACAGACAGATGCTTGGGGAAAAAGAAAAGTGATAAAAATTTTGGCAGAGGTTAGAGTCGTCGTGATTATGTATGTTGAAATCCCAAAACTATAACCAACCAAGGATCCTTATTCCTGAGTTTGATCAGCTGTAGTGCAAATGATGAAAAAGTTCACAAACATTGCAGCAAGACCTTCTTTGACTGGACATCTGAGGCCGGCTAATGAAGGACTAATTGACAAAGTCTGAGGGACCAGTAATCTGAGAGTATAAAATAATTTATTAGTCATAGATTGGGCATTAAGTAGACTCCTGTTCAGTGAGGTTGAAGGTCAGTTATTATCAAAAATGGCCCAAGTTAGGGAAAGTAAAAATGGAGGATTTGGTCCATGATGCTCATACATTCCACTCTCCGAGGAGAAAGAAGGCAAAACAACTGGAGAGTCTGAATGAACACTCTTGAAGTAATGCAGCCTCATAAATCCAGGCAATAATTTAGTATCATCACACCGAAAAAGAAAACCTCAACACCAGATTTAATTCATTATTAGACTCAAATGGCGTTTCAAAAGGTAAATGAGCTGACTCCTTGTTTTGATCAAAATCTTAACCTTGTCCCGACCTGTCACAGCAAAGCTGAACATTGAGCAGTTTTTTCTGAATTTCTCTCTTGTCTGATCATATGTGTGCTTAAAACAAATGTGTAGAAGTGCTTTCTGTCAGCTGTGCAGTGTTGTTAAAAATAGAAACATCCTGTGACGTATCTGTTTGAAGTGATGCTAAGAAACTAGTTCATGCATCTGTTGCTTTTATGCTGAACTATTGTAATTCATTATTATCCAGCTGTTCTAAAAGCTTTCTGAAAAGCCTTCAGTTGAGCCAAAACACGAGAGTACTAACAGCAAACACTAGAAGGAGAGCTCATACTTTATCCATGTTGGCTGCTCTTCACTGGCTCCCTGTTAAATCTAGAATTCAATTTAAAATGCTTCTCCCAACATAGAGAGTCTTGAAAAATCAGACCCCATCATGGCTTAGACATTTTAGTGCCATATTATCCCAACAGAACTCTTGGTGCTCATTTTTCTTTTTTATAAAATAGAAATGGAGGCAGAACCTTCAGTCATCATGTCCCTCTCCTGAGGAGCCAGCTTTCAGTTTGGATTTTGGAGACTGACACCCTTTCTACCTTTAAGATCAGGCTAAAAAAACGTTCCTTTTTGATAAAGTTTATAGTTGGGGCTGGATCAGGTGACCCTGAACTAGCTCTTCCCTATCTATCCTTAATTTCCTCTGGGATCAATAAAGTATTTCTCCATCTCCATCTGTATCTCAGTCTTAGTTTATGTAGCTATAGGTTCAGCTTGTTAGGGAGACTTCCCACTGAGCACTTCTTCTCCACTCTCACCTTTTCACTCCCCGTTGTGTGTATACCAATGTGGTAGTCAAGCTCACCCTAATCTGACAAAGCATGTTCTTGGCAATAACTCCAGAATTCAAATTCTGATTATTACAAAGCACTACAGAAATGTCTAATGGTATGAAATAAAGTGCTCACTGTTTTATATTAACAGGCTGCAAATAGAAACTTGACTGACTATCAAAGACATACAATCACAGGAGCATAATTCTTTGTTTTCCTCCCCTCTTAAAGACATTCTCGTAAGCGGTGGGAGCGCTTCGTCCACAGTGAGAACCAGCACCTGGTCAGCCCCGAGGCTCTAGATTTCCTGGACAAACTGCTGCGCTATGACCACCAGGCCCGTCTGACTGCCCGTGAGGCCATGGATCACCCTTATTTCTGTAAGCTCTCACTGTCAGGCAGAACTTTTTCTCTTGTGCTTAGAATAAAATCAAGGTGGCCATGACAACTAATACATTTTTTTCATACAGTTCCCATTGTGAAAGATCAGTCTCGTGTGACTGGATCAGCCAACCTACCCAGTGGGAACCCTGCTGTTAGCACAGCCAACATGATCACTGGTGAGAACACACACTTACACTGTCAGTATCCTGCCTCACAATTTAGATTAAAATTATTACAATATTTGACAAAAGGATGCCACATTTTTTGATGGAAATTATTAACCTACAGAGGGCTGAATCCAAAAACAGACGGAAAATCTGAAGTGAAAAAGTATTGTGGGCTAGTCCATTTTGCCCGAAATGTCATTGTAGCCTCTCAAAATGGTACTCAGTAGTTTGTATGGCCCCCATGTGGTGGTACCACTTTGGACCGTGCTCCTAATGAAATGACAGATGGTGTCTAGGGGATCTCTGAGGTGCAACTAAATCACAATGTCCCAGAGATGTTCTAGTGGCTTTTAGCCAGGTGAGCACGGGGACCAGTCAGCGGTATCAATTCCTTCATCCTTCAGGAAGTGGCTGGATACTCTTGCCACTTGGGGCCGGGCATTGTCATACACCAGGAAGACCCCAAGATCCACTGCACCAGCATATGGTCTGACAGTGGGTCCAAGGATTTCCTTTTGATACTAAAGGGTGCCACTGCCTAGCCTGTAGAGGTCTGTGCATTCGTTCATGGATATGTCTCCCTAGACCATCACTGACCCACACCAAACTGGTCATTTTGAATGTTACAGGCAGCATAATGTTTTCCATGCGTTCTTCAGGCAGTTTCACGTCCGTCACGTGCTGTCTCCTGTAATCTCCTCCATGCTCTTGAGACTGTGTTGGGAGATGCAGCAAACTTCTGGCAATGCAGCCTTTGTAGGGTTCAGGTATCGCCTCATGCTACCAATAGTGACACGGACCTTAGCCAAATGCATAAAGTGAAAGAACAGTCAGATGGATGAATCTCCCTGAGAAACCCCAGACAAATGTGGGGCCCTTTAACTAGGGAACCTCCTGCTGTAAGGCTGCAGTGGTACTCACTGGGCCACTGTGCTGTTTAACACACACACGTGCACCTTAATAAGCAAATTGAAGTTTATTTGGAGCCGAGGTTAGAGGTTGAGTTTTCTGACAAAAGTCTTCAGATATTCAGAGTGGATATGACTCGAATTTGTGAATGCAGGTGTCAGTGCAAATAACTCTTGTCTCATCAAAATTTAGCTAAAAAATGTTTGCAGCCATTGAAAGTTTTCTGAGGTGTAATAATCCGTGTGCATGACTGTCCTGATGGTCTCATCCAGCTTTCCTCTCTCAGGTATCTCTGCCTTGCCAGCCTCCACTGCCCTGGGCCCTCTTACTGGGTCACCGGTCCTGTCTGCTGCCACCAATGCCCTGAGCACCCCGGTGCCCGCTGCTGCTGGCGCCCCACAGTGACACCCCCGCTCAGATTTACACTCAGAACACCCCCATCCCTCCCTGTGTGATCAATATCTCCCACTTCCACCACCACCCAGTCAGGATGGGGAGAGGGGTGTCTTAGCAGTGCTCTGCCAGCCCTCACCATATCCAACCTAACTCAGTGTGACTGTGCCTCAGCAGCTGGAGGCAGCAGTTATCTTAAGAAAAAAGAGCCGTTTCCCCCAACCCCCCTGTGAATGAGTGTTAACATGACATGAAATGAATGTTGTTTAACTGGTGGTCTTTTCATTATTTCCCCCTCAAGACATAGTGAATACAGAGGCATGTGTGTTGTGTGTGCTGAGTCAGAGAGAGATGGTCATTCCCCACCATGTGTGTTTTTAGTTTGACATGAGAAGACACTGGTCAGTATGAACATGAGCAGAAGGTAAAGGAAGGAGATGTTGGCTGTCAGGACCAAAAGGAGCACATCCTGCATTGTTTACTACTGAGTAGCGTCAAACACACAACCTGATGAGAACACTCAGTTGACCACCGCCGAAGAGTTGAAACACCCACCAGATCACAGCATTTTTGGTGCTGTTCTGTGCACAAACACAATGACACTTCAACACTTTCTCTGCCTGAGTAACTTTGTCTTGCCTTTCTTACCGAACAAGATCACTGGTCTTCTTTTGCTGTGCAACTCACTGTCTCATCATCCTTCATTAGTTAATTTTTTTCCCTCCCCTCTCTACTCCAAACATTGGACTGTTGGATAAAGGTTCTCTACCATCAAGTGGTCTGTTCAACTCTAGTGTTGTGTTCTGCGATCTTTTAAGAAGCCAGGTAAGGTTCATTCAGGTCCTCAAAGAAATGGTTTCTCCAAACGTGCTGCTTACCAGTTCCTTGAAATACTTCAAGTGGCTTTTCTTGAATTACTTCAAGATATACAAGATATAACCAAAGTTTACTCAAGTTGTGGGGAAGAAAAGACTAACCAATTTTTTGTTCTTTTTTGGGGAGTCGGGGGGGGGGGTGTTAGTGGGAGTTGCTGACAACATGGGACCTTGTCATCTGCTGGTAGGGCTGTCACGATACCCACAAAATTATATTCCGTGCTATTGACAGGCCAGTCGCAGGGTGCTTCAAGAAATCGCCACAAAAGCTTCTTCTTCTTTTTTTTTTTTTTTAAATAAATACACCTCTGTGCTTTAAAGCCACCTGCAAGGATGTGTGTTTGTGCAGTTAGAACACAGAAGGAATTTTTAGTGCCACTGCGAACATCGTGGGTCCTCTCTGTTCCTCTGCTGACCTTTTATAATAACTCAGAGTAATGTAACAGTTCTCTTCACATGCCTCTCCACAAGTGAAACAGAACAAGGAAAGCAAGTGCGATCATAAACGACAGCAAAACGGGATCAATTTTCCTACTGATTTGAAAATATTAGTTGGAAGTACAGCCCTTAAAATCAGGAGTAAGTACAGCAAATTTAGATAAATGCTGCATCATGGAGAACAGGGAGAATTCCTTCACTGAGACAGCCCTACTTGCTGGTGACTCTGGGAGGAAAGTTCACATGTATAGTGAGTGAGATGCGTTTTTTTTTTTTTCTCCCCCCTTTAGTCCCACAGTTGGTTAGCTTTCACCTCGTTGAGGGAAGCAGTGAAGTATAATAGCACTTGAAAGGTAGAGTTTTCCCGTGTTTTAGTGCCAGAGTTTGAAAGTGCAAGTTTTAGTTTCTGCTGTACATATGCCTTTTTTTTTTCTTTTTCATTTCAAAATCTGAAAATGCAAATAAATCAGAACATGTATACATTGACCTGACAACGGAGCAGTTAAAGTCCCTGCATCACTGTATATATTTTTCTGTCCTTATGTAGAAGACTAGTATTTGAAAATATTTGTGTAAATAAACACGTGTTTTATTTATCAGGTACATGTCTGATTTGTCTGTCGTGTTCATACCGATTTCTGCCCTCACAGCTCATGTAGCTTCCATGACCTACAACTGCAACTTCTGGGTGTCTGATCACAAATGGTACAATTATAGTGTTTTAACAAATCCTTTGATTCATTAATGCCGAGTGCACACTGAAAATATAAAAATGCATTATGGTGTGCGTATCCCAAAGTGAAACTTTAGTTTTGAAAGGTATTGCCATGTCTGGCTGAAAATAGTTGGATGGCCTCCTACTTGTTGCTGTTAAAATGCACTTCCTCTTTCTGTGCAAAAAAAAAAAAAATCTGTTCAGCTGGAGATGTGTTGCTGTGCTCAATACTGAGACTTTGAAACCTGTTCACCTGTTAGAATGTTGTTCTTTTTCCTGCCATGAATGATATTTTTGCTTTTCCTGGGTAAGTCTGCCATGAGGAAAAGGTTTTGCTGGGGTGGGCTATGTCCTCTGCAACTGCACTGCAATCCATTGGAGAATGACGGGATCTATGATCAAGCAAATACATGAGTCTCAAACTGAGTATGTGAACCTGAGTAACTTTTAGTTTACAGGGTTTCCTCTTGATAGTTGATGCGTAGTAACAAAAACCCAGAATGTGGTGAGGATGTGCACAAGAACGATAAATGAAGTGGATGCATAAGTTAAAGGGTGCATGTCTTTGCTAGCTCATCAGGACATCTCTGACCTTCCACTACAGTATAATCTTGTAACAATTATGCTAAATTCTGCAGTAATACACATTTTAGCCCGGTGTATTAAAATAAGCTATCATTTTATTTGACAGTGAAACCACATACAGTTGCATTCATAGGCATTCAGCCCCCTTAACCTGCAAAAGAGTGATGTGAATTACATTTAGAGGGGGAAAAGGAGCCTTGGTAAACAAAAAAAAACAAAAACAAAAAAAAATGACTAGAAGCAAATCCTGCAACCTTAAACTTCATACTTTGAGCAGCCTCTGACCTGCTGGTCCTCCAGATCATTTCCAGTAGTTCCACCCAATCCCAGTGCCCCTACTCATACACTTTGGAGTGCATTCCCCCTAAATCTGTGAGGACTGTGGTCTGTCTTGATTACTTACTAACAGAAATTTTGATCCCTTTATGTATTTCCTAAGGTAATTATTTGAACTTTTTTTTTGCATAATGATGATTTTGACAAAAATACTAGACAGTTGCATCATCCCCTCTGTAAAGCAAGAGCTGGACAGATAGTCGGCCCCTTAGGTTCCTTGGACAAGGAACTGAAATAGTCTTACGCCTACAACAGAAAACTGATGTTAGCGAGTTAATCTCACAGAATGTGATACCATTCATGTTCATTCCATTTGAAAACCCTGTGATCTCAAATACTCGAGCCCTGCAGCTGCACATACAAGTGACATCATGTAAGTCTCTGGGTGTGTGCTGGGATTAGTCTTTTCTCACTCTGTCATTCCATCTCACTCTTATTATTTTCTGCCAGTATTAAGTTAGAATTAAATCTGAACTTAGTGCGCCCTCAAAGACATCCCAGGAACAATTCCTGAACAAGTCTTTGACTGCTTGGAATGTGTTTGTCAAACTCATATACACACGGTTATTTCTCATTTTGACAGAATGTTTCTGGTCAGTTGTTTACACAGACTGTCTTCCTAAACAGGCTTCCTATCTCTCTGGCACATGATTGATCAGTTCCCTGGAGCTAGATATGGACACAATGATTCAGCTTCCACAGGCACAATGCCGGGTAACAGGGAATAGCAGGGTGTTCAATGTGCTGCTGTCTCCAATTGTAAAAAGAATATTTATTTTTTGCTGTTTTGAAGGGACTAACCAGAATACTGGTGTTTCAAAACATCCACAATGCCAGTCACATGGTTCCCATAATCCTCGCATCCTTCCAATCTTACTCCAGACATCCTGCCAACCCATAACTGTAAATAGCTTCAGTACTCTCACATCACTCAATAAAACAAGATGATTCTGATGATGCTTGTGGTGAAACTTTCCAGACACAGCCATCACTTTTTTAAAAAAATCCACTATCCTGCAGCTCTGTCCTGACATTGTTTGTGCCTTTGGGAAGATTCTGCAGAATACTAACAAACTTCCCAAAGCCTGAAACTAGATCAGCATTACTAACATGTCGGGCAGGAGTGAATAAATTTGATTGCTGCTGCATTTCAGCATCAAGTGCTCAGTCTTCAGCTCATCGGGGGAGATTGAAATATCAAAGTCATCATCCCGAGGTGCTAACATGACAGCGCACTCTCTGGTATTGTGGGGAGGTATTTCTGCTGCTGATGAAGCCACAGCACTCCTGGTGGTAGTAAAACCTGCAAAACAAGACAGAAGAAGCACAATGTCAGTGTCTCACACTTCAATCCACAGGACTTTGTCTTTGATCAGTTGAACACACTGCAGATCACACCTGTGCAAGCACAACTCCTTGTCTATTTCCTCCAGAGTCTTCCCTTTTGTCTCCGGTAGCATGAAGTAGAAGAATGCTGCAGCTGCCACAGCAGTCAGCCCATATATGAGAAACATCCCTGACAGACCGATCACATCTGTGGGATCAAAACACAAGTCTCTCTGCTTCCATCCATGTATTAAAACAACGATTATCACATAAATCTTCATACTAAAATTGATATATATACACACACACTACATATATATATATATATATATATTGTACTAGAACAGTAACAGGTAAGATCAGGCTCATGAATTTGCATGTGCATGTACATTATATTAGAGATATTAGAGATAATATGTACCACATAATGTAATATGATTACACTTACCCAATCTAATATCAGTGCTTTTTTTTTAATATCATGAAAAGCACTGATGTAATGAACATTTATTTTGGAAGCATTTTATTCTCATGATTATTGTGATTTAGAGTTTATTATAATTTTTTGGAGATTTTCTTTGCACTAAACTGAAAGTAACATCTGGCGGCCTGTACTGTAAAACCTACTGTGCTATTTAGACTCCAAAACTCACCAATAACATTCAAGAAGGTGAAGGTGACCAACAGATTGGCGGCCCAATTGAAGCAGTTGGTGAACGCAAATGCTCTTCCTCTGACAGCAGCTGGAAATATTTCACTCAGGACGAGCCATGTCACTGATGCAAAAAATAAAAAAGTTATAATTACCCAGCAGAAAAATGTTACTGTACTGACCGTAAAGCTATCCTAGTCAAATATACAGAAATTATATGATGATTTGTTAAATTCAGGTGTCAGAATTCATCTCTAACTAATTTTGAGTGAATTTACACACTTGGTCCAAATCCAACGGAGTATGCGCTGACGATAGCCATCATACACATGAGAATGATCCAGTTCACCACCCTTCCACGGACTTTGGGAAAAGATTCTGGAGCAGGTTCCAAAGAAGTGGTGCTGATTTTACTGAATACTGCATCTTCATCTTGTGTGGTGTTTTTAAAAAGTGAGTAGCTTCCAACCAGAGACATGTCAAAAACAGACTCATTCCCAACAGGTGATTGAAGTGCATGTGTTTTGTTAACATCAATGTTCTGAGAATTACAAGGCATCATAGAGTTCACCTGCGAATGTCCACTGAGGAGTCCGATGGTTATTAGACACAGAGCCATGACAGAGCAGCCGCCAATGAGCAGAGGCCTTCTGCCCAGCCTGTCTGAAAACACCATGGATATCAGAGTAGCGATCACTTTGACCAACCCCAAACCAACAGACGCCAACACTGCCGAGGAGTTACTCTGAAATCCCACTGCGTGGAAGACGGTGGAGGCATAAAACAGAATGTTTGGCTGGCCTGTGAACTGCTGAAAGAGTACCAATCCCAGTCCAATGGCAGTCCGAGTCCTCATGTTGTCCTGACGCTTGAACAGGTACAAGCTGCTGTCTTGATCCTTCTTGTTGTCCTTACTAGAGTGCACTTTTGAGTCATCTGCTTCTTGGGCTTCAGTGGTGCTCATGAATCCTCTTTCATTTTGAAAGCTGTGACTCTGATTGTAAGAATCCTTAGCAGTGGAAGGGAGAAACCAGATGGACATGAGCTGTACCAATGTCGGTACCACAGCTAGACCAAACATCCACTTCCACCCTCTTTTAGAACCAGACAGGATGTAGTTCATGGCATAAGCTGACAGGATGCCCACAGTGATCCCAGCCTCATACAGTGTTACCAGGAAGCCCCTCCGGTCTGGACTTACCATCTCAGACACAAATATGCAGCAGGACATGGAGGACAGACACATGGCAAAACCTATTGTGAGCCTTCCTACAATCAGTGCAAAGAAGGAGTTGATGAGCAGGACCAGGCTGGCCATCAGGATCAGGACATTGCTGAGGAGGATGGCGTTCCTGCAGCCGTGACGGTCAATCAAGCAGCCGCCAATGATGGAGGCCAGCAAGGCTCCTATCAACAAAGAGCTGACCGCAGCCTCCTGCTGAATGCACGACAGCCTGAAATCAGCCTTGAGCTGCAGCAAAGCACCCGAAATGATGCCAAGCTCATAACCAAAGACAAGGCCGCCCAGACTAGACACCACACTGGCCAGCAGGGTGATGGGACAACCTAGGAGGAAGGAAACGTTCAGATGGTTTATTTTTGAGGTATAAAAGAAGATTCACTGACACCCAAAAAATCTCTCTTTTTAATGAATGAATGAATCACACCCATGCACACTCAATTAGTACTGATTTGCTAATCACAAGGTAGGGCCCCCTAAAGCAAGCATGCTCTGTTATTGACACTCAGTAAAGCACTACGTACATCACGGCCCATTCAGTAATGTGTGAGTGTAATGATTGCGCCCATAAACCTCACACTGCAGTTTTTCCTCAAAACCAGAGGATTTGCCGCCTGCTGGCCATCAAAATGAATGTAGGTTTAAGGTATTTCTATACAGACGGTTGGTACACGTGACAGTGATGAGCTGCAGACACACTGTGAGCTAAAGATGAGTAAATATATGAAAAACCTGTTATTTACCTCAAGAAATGAGCAGCACAGTGCCCTGCATAATATATACAGAGAATACATTGAAAAAATGAGTGTGTGTCGGGGGTTGGATTGTGTGAACAGTGCATATTTGATGACAGCAATGCTTGTGCACTAATGCAATATGAAGGTAGAAACAGAAAAGCGACTGTTCATCAGAATGACCAGTGCAGGATGTGAGCAGACTGTGAGCAGAGTAGTCTGCTGAGAAACTGTGGCTGCAAGATTTCCATCCATTTGTTTGAAGCTGAATTGGACACATTCTTTGTCTTTGTGTTGTCACCTAACTGTAATGTAAAAGTTAAAACCTGTAATAACTTGGTTTGGTGCATGCTAGTTGACGTTATTTGGACAAAATCTTAAAATCTTCTGTCAGAAGTTAGTTTGGAATTTTCTGAACCACCTTCTGACATTATTAACAAATGGTATTACTGCTGATGAGGTCAGAACAACAGGTGCATTTAGGAGGCTAACATTTAGGCACGTAGTTCCCTAATAAGCGAGGCACATTTGTCACTACGACTGCTCGGCAGGTGCGTCTCAGATTAACCCGTGGCTCTCTGATGTTCAGAGTCCATAGTCTGAAATGCAAATGAGGCAGAGCAAGATCAAAGTGTTACCTGCTGGATTGCAGTCTTCTGTGTCTCTGTGGAGATGCATTAAGTTAATTTTCACCTTTGTGCCTTTGACTGATTTTAAGTGTTGTGCTTTTCTGCAAACTGTCATGTTCTGAATGCAGTTCCAGAGGCTTCAGTGTGAAATAGCAGCAGCTGCAGCAGTGAAGTGCGTATTTGCACTGGCAGATCACACTAACACCAATCCATTTCACACAATATTTGCATCGTCTTTAAAAATCAACACCTTAAATGGTAAACTGCTTTACAATAGAAATGACTTACTCATTGCTCCTGTCCTGTTATGTGCACATTTAAGTCAGGCAATAATCCATCGTTCAGAAGACATTTGATGTGGAGAATATATAGAACATCAGAAAGATAACAAGGACAATCTCTATTTCCTGTAGTGTGCTCCTGCGCTGGCACCCACAGAAAGCCCTGCTGAAAAGGAAAAAAAAAAAACACAAAAGGGAGCCATAAGAGCCTGTTGCAGCACCGCTGCCATGACAACACTCTTGTTGATTGTCATCAGTTCATTAGAGAGTCCTCTCACAGCGGTTAAAAAAAGAACAAAACATGACTGTGTAGAAAGCAGCTAGCCTGTCAAATTGTTGAGTCTAATTCTGATGCCAAACATCCTGACAGGGTGGCTGAGAATTTGGTGCATCCCTCTGAAATACTGAGAGGAGCCGAAATGCTGAAGTCAAAAGCACTCTTGAAAAGTCTCTAGATTGACTCTGGAAGGCATTAATTGTCACTGTTAAGCTTCAACCGTCAACATTCAATGCAACATTTAACTGGAACAGAGAAATGCCACTGAAACCTCCTAACTTTCCTGACTGCTGGATGATCAAGAACTTGGAAAGTACTCACAAGGATACAAAAGGCATCTAACTGAAGGGATGAGCCAGTGCTGTCTACACAACAGACCACTTAGCAAAGAACCTACAGATAAATTATGGCTTTAGGCACTTTGTTGCTTCAGCCGGTCTCAAAAATACATAATTTGTTTCCATTTCTTTAGTTAAAAAAAGTTAACTTTAGCTATGAAAATACCAAAGATGAGACACTCTGTCAGGCATAAAATAATATTGTTGCACAAACAAAGTGATTCCCTCAACAGCTTGTAGAAGAAGACTTATAGGGTGTGCAGTGTTTTCCTAAAAACATGAGGACAAATAAAGGGCAGACCAAAAAAACTGCAGCTAAAAGCTAATTAGTGGATTACAGGTCAAAACTGAGTTTAATATTTTACAAACAGCAGCTAAAAATAAGCTGCCTTACTGGATAAATTAGCTTTGCTAAAAAGCTAGCTTAGCAGAGTAACTTTTAATTGATTTTTTTTAAATTAAAACATCTTTAAAAATGTTTAAATATTTTGTGTAAACAAAAATTTATTTCAGTTTTTCACTGTGTTCAGTATTTAAATATATGAAATAAACAAGAAAGCTGCAAGAAGAATGTCCTCTTAGGTCACTATATGACAGCTTTAGATAGTAACACAGAGCTGCAGAGAAACATCTTAATTTCTGACTTTATGACTGTTGCTAAATCAGTGATTGATATTCCACCTGTAAATAAATGACATGTTTAGAACTTTTATATCTGTAGCACAGTTTGGCTTCAAACTGCAGACCAGCTTTACCAGATTAAAGTAAAAAGTGGAATATTGTCTTCTGAAATCTCAAGACTCAAAAAGTGACAAAACACTGAAACAGCCTTTTAAGAGTTGCGTATATTCCACCGTATCTGCCCAATATAATTCAAATAGGTCTACATCCACGAACAGCTCTCTTGCAGCTTGTTTACAACTCCCAGCAGCCTCTCCGCTGTGGACAAGTACAGACCCGTTATTCCTCGGCTCCCACTGACACAGTGGGCGCTACAGACACAGACAAAGCAGATTCGGTGATCCGCTGTGAACTCTTACGTTTTCTTTTGGGAAAAGAGAAATGGACTCACCTCTGGCAGCAGGAAATAATACACACAGATGCTCCTGGAAAACTTCTGGCCCTTCAGGAAGTTGGAGCTACGTGGCAGCAGTGTCAGATTGCAAAGGACAGCCTTCTCGGCGGAGTTTTGACGCCAGAGGTCGACAGCTGTCCAACAGCCCGGGAAGGTAATCCCGGCGGAGGCTCCGCAGGCTCCGCCCACAGCCGGCGGGAGCGGACAGAAGGAGCAGCCTGCTCTCTCTCATCGCAGTCATACATTAAAAAAGTCATTTAACATTTTTTATGATACTGCGTGCACAGAGGAGCACTCGGTTTTATCTTATAGTAAACTATATATTTCATAATTATATATCTGAAGATCTTAAAAGCGCTGATGCTGCAGTATGAGCTCATTATCTGTGGTATTAGACTGCTGGTGATAGATAATAGTGATGGCGTATAAGCAACATTGTGGTGCTGTATGGTTGTAGCTACTTTAGGTGAAGCTCGTTCTTTTAGGTCAGTGTAAATACCTGAGAATAGGATGAAAATGAGACAAAGCACTGTATGGACTCATGGTTAGCTGTGCAGAACAGGTTTATAAAGCTGGACGGGCCAGCAGCAAAAACTAGGAAACTACTTAAACAAGGACACACACACACACACACACACACACACAGGAGGCAACAAGAAGAGAGTGGAAACATCCGGGGAACAGGTGAACAGAATCACACTAACGAGACAAGGGGAAACAATCCTAAACACAACATAAAGAGAACAGGGGACTGGCAAAATGAAACAGGAAGTGACCTCATGTAACATACACAACACAACACAGAAGACTTGACAAAGGAGGCTGACACACAGAGGGAGTCTAAACATATGACTAAACGGAGAAGACCCAGACACCAGAAACACAAACACCACAGTCTATAACTGAAGGTGTGGAAAATATTCTTACATTTTTAAAAAAAGTCATGTGTAAGCAATTTCATAGAGCTTTTATTTATGTACTGTATATATAAGCTTCCCTTGTTTACACTGTAGCTGAATAGAAATATTATTTTACAGCCTCTATAATGTTTGTCTCTGCCATTTATTCAGAAATTTGTAAACTTAAAAAAAGAATGATAATTACAGCCCTGTCACCTTCTCTGGGACTCTCTCTAAAGGGCTGGAAAGACTCCAGATAAAAGGTTACAGATAACAGATTGGAAATGTTTGCTCTTACATCTTATAATCAGTTTGACTTTCAGAGCAAACACTGCACTGATGGTACCTTATCAGTGCTCTGGAGGAATGAATGAAAGGAAATAGGTGCTTTATATGGAATCCATCTTAAGAACTGTTTTACTGGAGATACTCTGAAGTTCAGGAGTAGGACCACACCCCAAACACCTCCCTTCCAGTGGTGCAGCTATAAATACCTTCTTGCGCCACACACCAGTTTGTTGTCATTTTCATGCCACTGACATTGATGTAACACAAAATGTGTCACAGGAAACAATGCTGTTAATAAATAGTTAATAAACACTTTATTAGCAACACCTCATTGTCATGTTCAAGAAACCAGTTTGAGATGATTTGAACTTTTCACCCACAGAACTGCTGGTCACGGGACGTTCTCCATGTAAAATATGGCCTCTAAATAAGAAAAATACTAGATCATGATATTCGCTGTATCAGTTATCTTATGGTAATCTTCACAGTGTGCTGAGCTGCAATAATTAAAGTGCACTCACGGTACAGCACAGTACAAGATTATGACATAAATTATATAAACTAACACTTTAATAGAAATAGAGGACAGGAAAACAATAATCATTTTATGTCAAGTCACTTTCATTTAATTCACACTTTAACACAAGCTAACCCAAACAGCTTTCAGTCAGACATGTTCCAGGTCTTCAAAAGAACCCAATTACAGAACACAAAACTCAAATAAATGGATAAAAGTAAAATACCTGGGTCATTTTCTCACTGATACTAAATGATGATGGGATGTTTGACAGTACATGTGACAATCTTTCACCAAGTAAGGGGATCTGGTGGCCCCTCTGTGTCCCTCTGTGGGGACTAGTGGATCACTGCAAACCCACAAAAAGTTGTTCTTAATGATCTCTTTCATCTTATTCTTCATCTTTTATCCTAATGAGAGTGCTCTCTTCCTCAAAAACAGTGCCCATGCCTGTAAGAGAAGTCCCTGAATGTTTTTTTTTTATGAAAAAAGAAATAAAATGAAGGGGAAAAAAGGAAAGAAATTAAATTTTATATTATGACGGAAACAGATCTGAACTGAACACATTCTGTAAGGGAGGTTTTGTAGCTGAGTGCCCTACATAACCATCATCAAACCACCAAAGGCTTTGTGAGTGTAATGTGTTATTTATTTAGAACATAAGTACACAGCTGTTTGATGCAGCTACAGGAAAAGCAGAATGCAGGAGGTCATAGTGGCAATGATATAAACAATGAAGCTCTAAGTTTGTGCTTTAATTCCAAGTTAAGTGATGCATAATTAAGCATTAAGTAAGCCTGACCATACAGGCTGGAAAATAATTAAAGAGAGAGCTTATTTGTTTTGTAAACTGAGCGGTTAATTATTTTTTCATACAAGGACAAGACTTGTTAGCCTGAAATAAAGTTTGAACTGATCTAAACCGAAAACGTATTTGTAGGTCTTTATGTGGCCGCTGGGTGGCAGCATGCGAAAACAGTGCAGAGGAAACCGGAGGATAGCAGAGCGTAGAGGAAGGAGGAAGTAAACATGGCGGTCTCAGAGTTCCTCAGTGAAGCAGAGTTGCTGAAACAAGGGGCAGAAGCTCGGGTATACCGGGCCGAGTTTCTGGGAAAGCCAACGATAGTGAAGGAAAGGTTCCCAAAACGCTACAGGCACCCAGTGTTAGACGAAAAGCTGACACATCGGAGAACCGCGCAGGAGGTCCGCTCCATACTGCGGTGCCGGAGAGCAGGCAAGTTCTACGGCTGACACCTCGGAGCCGACTGTGTACACATATCAGGAGCCCGACACTAATAATGAGTTATACCTAATGCAAGTATGTCATGGACCATGGTGGGCAACGTTTTTTTCCCCCGAGGGCCAGTTTAACACTGCTGCCAAGCCAGCTCCCGCTTTGTTTTGCGCTATGCGTATATACTGTGTATTACGGTAAGAGAAGCTGAGGCCTGATTAAAATAAACCCGGTCTTTAAATGAATGAGTTCAAAATGAACCCACACATTTAGTCCGTCATTAATGTATGTATACATTAAAAAATAAAATAAAATATATATATATATATATATATATATATATATATATATATATATATATATATATATATATATATATATATATATATAATAAATTAACGAGAGAGAGAAATAATAAAATATGAATATTTTATGAAAATGTTAGTAATAACCTCATTTTAATATTAGGATTTCAAACGTTGTGTACAGCCATTGCAATTTTAATTAATTATGGCTGATTGCCATAAATCTCCTCAGCCTTCTTTATCTTATCTAGTTTACCAGATGGCAATCTCCCGTGTTCAGTTGTGGCCTATGATGAAACGACTGCACCCCCCACTGGAAGAAAGTTGAATACCATAAATAGGACTTCTTGTGGTCAGTTTGTTGAAGTGCCCTTGTGGGCCAGCATGTGCAGGTACAACCAAAAGAGTCAGGATCTCTGCATTATAAGAAATAGTGATGAAAGATCCCTGATGGCTCGGCATTTTAATGCAGTTCCTTTAAAGTATGAGATATAGAAACGAGGCCTCCTAAAAGAGGCGGTGACTGAGAAAGATTAATGGTACAAAGGGAAGCATATTGGATTCATGTACTACATACAGAAAGACCTAAAGTTGAATGAAGAATTTAAAAAAAATGGGTTTTCTGTGATTAGAGCTTTCTTCTGATATTTCATATAAGGTCTTTTTCATTTAGTTATAGAATGTTTATATTTTTTGCTTGTATTTTCTATTTTATCATTTTAGTGGAAATTTTTTTCTATGCTTATTTTTCCTGTTTCTAGTGGTTTCAGTATTGTGGTGGATGGTAATTCTGAGTTGATACTATTTTTGTAGAAGTGTATTATGATTAGGATTGTTAGCACATAAACCATAACTTCAGAAGCGTTGAAGCTGTTATAGCTGCAAAGGGTGGGCTGACATTATATTAAAACCTGTGGTTTAAGAATGGGATGTCACTCCAGTTCTTTTAGATTAGAGTAGATTAGATTCAGATTTTGTGTGTGAAGGCAAATGGTGAATATTGTGATTGTTGTTTGTCTTAAGCTATGGTGATGACAGTTTATTGCTGAAACATGTCTGGTGTTCTTTCTTTTTTATATTCCCTAAGACCGGGCACACCATATGTCCTTCAAAGTTTTGGAGCTGAGAACTCTGTTTCTCTGTATTCAAGAATTTCATATCAGCCATTAGCTCAGTGCTCAGTGTAAGAGAGTTTGGCCTTTGACATTTCTAATATGAGGAACAGTAAGGAAAATAAAGGATACTACTAGACTTCAACAGCATGCTTTTATTGTTAATGTTTCAGTTCTTATGTACCCTTGCAGTCACACAAGGTTTGTAAAGGCTCTCTCTTCTCAACAGGCATATCTGCCCCTGTAGTCTACTTTGTGGACTACACCTCCCACTGTATTTTCCTGGAGGAAATTGTGGGTTCCTCAACTCTGCGTGACTATATCGCATCTGCTCAGCAGTCTGAATCCTGTAAGGAGTCAAATTTGCAGAGGCTGGCTGAGAAGGTGGGCCAGATCCTGGCCAAAATGCATGACGAAGATGTCATCCATGGAGACCTGACCACCTCCAACATGTTGCTGAAACACACCCCAGAGGGTGGAGAGTCTGACCTGGTCCTCATTGACTTTGGCCTAAGTTACATCTCTGCTCTTCCTGAGGATAAGGGGGTGGACTTGTATGTGCTGGAGAAAGCCTTCCTCAGTACCCACCCCAACACAGAAGAACTGTTTGAGAAGCTGCTGAAGAGCTACGCTGCTTCCTCCAAGAAATCATCAGCTGTCATTAAAAAGCTTGATGAGGTTCGGTTGAGAGGGAGGAAGAGGTCCATGGTGGGATGAAGATACATACTGTGTACAGAGGCAAGCTTCTGGGATGTCATATCACTGAAACTATGACAGTGTTGTTGTACAGAGACTGAGTCTGTAAATTAACATCATACAATAAAAATACAATTGAATATACAGCTTTCAAATGATGTCTCAGTTCCTGCAGTTTATGTGCTGATATGTATAAAACTCATACACATACAAACATCCATCTATTCATTTTTTTACTTTGTCTTTAAAGTCTGAGTCACTGCAACATAGAAACAAGAGAGAAGACCTCATCCAATCACAGTGCAGAAAATAAATCCAAAGGTACCTGCTAAAAGCTAACTAGCCTAAGAAGATCTATTTTGCCACAACATTTATCTAAAGGCTTTCTATGAAAAATTTTGAAGAGTAATAGACACATACAAAAGATTTTACAGATTACATTTTAGCCAAGAGGCTTTAAAATGTTTCATCTACTTTTTACAACATCCCGGGTTCCCTAACCATAATATAATGGGAACCTGAGAAACGTGTCGTATTAATTTGACATATTTCTGTTGTGGAAGCTCATTAAAGGTGTGTTACCCAAAAACATCAATTGGTGGCAACTAGTTTTGTTGCTGTTTTAAACATTTTGAATATTTATGAAAGAAACTTGCAATCAGTTACTTTTGACACAAACAGTCAAAAGTTGTTACAGTACGACTTTCCATTGTCTTTGGTAACCAGCACATGGTAAATGGAACAGGTAAATTTTACTACTAGAGGCCACATTCATACAGCACTTCATCAAGCACACGGATGGGTCAGCTTAGTATCTTGCCCAGGGACTCTGTCGTGGATTGTAGGCGGTCAATCATCTACCTTACAGTCGGTAGACTACCAGCTATACCTCTCATTTGGAGCTGCCCCCAAGAAAAAAACTACTGCACTCAAATATCTGCTTTGATAGTTAATGCAATCGTCACATTTCACCGCTAAATCAAACAGAAGATTTCTTGTAGAGTCAGTTCAAGTGAACATGTTGGATGAAGGAAAAATGAGTGATTAAATGACCTGAATGATTTTCATGAGTACCAGATTGTTATGGCTAGCCAGCAGGACTTTACTGTTAATAACATAGATACAGGGCTGTTCTGGGTTTGAACTTCATGGTTGGCTGTGGCTTTTTTGGTGTAGAGTTTGAAGGCTCTACCTGTACCTGTTTGGTTTTCCTCCCACTGTTTTAAGTGCATTCTGAATGACACTGGAAGTGAGGTAGATTAAATACAAAGAATAAAGTGATGCATGCAATGCAGTGATGATGGGTAAATGTATTGTAGTCTAAAGTGCTTGGAGTGGGCATACCATCCAGAATATTATATAGATGCCAGTCCATTTCCATTATTTTCCATAAGTAAGACAATGCAGAGTCTTTATTGTATGTGTGTGTAATGTCCCTTGGGTTCTCAGTCAGATCTGCCTCTAGCTTGTCACATCATTTGAACTACAGGTCTTCATAACCCAGTGGGTAATGTCACTTTGGCTATGTCCATCTACATCTTCAAGGGCCATACTGACACAGATAAAGTAACCATTAGATAACTGAATTGTAGCATGGTTACAGATTAGTTAATTAGCCACCCTCATGAAGTTGGTTTCTGATTGTTTGGTCAGAGACATTCACACCAGTGTCCTGCTGGAGGTAATTTTGTAGCTCTGGCAGTGCACATCCTGTTCCTCCTTGCACAAATGAGCAGAAACTGGTCATACTGATGGGTTAAACACCTTCTGCTGCTCTGTGCAACTCTTCTAGAGTAACCGTCTGTCTCCTGGAGCCTCCTCCATACTCTTGAGACTGTGCTGGGAGACACAGCCAAACTTCTGGCAATGATACATATTGATGTACCATCTAGGAGGGTCCAGGTGTCACCTCATGCTACCAGTAGTGACACTAACCCCTAGCCAAATGCAAAACTAGTGAGGAGGGGAAAATGTCAGTGGTTTCCACCTGTAAAACCATTCCTGTTTGGGGGTTTGTCCCATTGTTGCCCCTCTAGTGCACCTGTTGTTAATTTCATTCACACCAAAGCCGCTGAACCTGACTAACAACCTCCTCTGCTGCTTAACTGACCAGATCAATAGCCCAGAAATGTAATTGACTTGATGCTATACATTAAAAAGTGTTTTGAGCAGTATCTTAGTCTATATCATCTAGTTGATATGCACCACAGCATAGTGTACTGCTGCCTCTTATTATTATTTGGGTGTTGTTTTTGTTTTCCTTTTAGAACTTTTCAGACCAGTTTCGGCCCGTAGGCCATTAATCTACAGTACACGGTGTGCCTTAGCTAAAAGTATTCCAGACCTGTAGAAGGTTGTAGACGCAGGTCAAAGTCCAAGAGGAGGGGCACTAGAACAACTAAGATTGATAAGCAGGAACTTAAGGTGAATGTTTACCTGCCACAACCATGTGATCTTCACTCAACTGTGTTTGAACTGTGGGAACACTCTTGAGCAAAACGAATGTGTCACATGTTGCTTTCACAGTGACAGAGACATCTGAGACCCAATGGATCAGCAAGGTATTACAAACATGATGATAAAAATCATGGTTCTTGCTTTGCACTGTAGAGGTGAGTGTTTTTCCACTGTTCCAGTATCCAGGTTATAAATCAGAGGTAATAGCTCTGACTCTCCTTTTTTGCAAACTTATCTTCATTCTCCTACCTTACACGATGACTTCCAGGTTCCTTGGCTGACATCACAAGAGAGCTCAGTGTCTTGGTGGGCACTGAGGTTACTCTCAGCTGTGTGTTTGACACACCGTCTAAGCTGGTGGAGTGGAGTGCTCTCAGCATTGAGTGGAACATGGTGGATAAACGTGCAAAGAAGAGCATGGTGTACATGTTAGAAGACGGGAGAGCTCATGTTTACAAAGAAGGTTCTGTGATGAATGAGACGTGCCTACGTCAGAGTGATGCGTCCCTGCAGCTTCGTAATGTCACTGTACGAGATGAAGGGCTGTACACCTGCAGGGTTATCAACCCTCTGATCTACACGGAGTCCACTGCTCTGAAAGTGCTGGGTATGCCTGAGTGATATATGGGTCAATAAAGAAACGGCCCTTATCTAGCTTAATACTACAGAAAGGGAAAGTTTCAACTGAGTTACTTTTTTCCTGGTCATTTCAAACCAACAAGCTTCACCAAACACACAAGCTGTACTGTTGTGGTCAAAATGCTTTTTCAAGACATAAATGTCTTTCACAGTGTACAAAAAGGATAATATTTTTTTCTCAAAGGCTGAATAAGAATACCAAACAGTTTAAATAAGGTGGCTTTCTGGAATAGGCTATCACTGAACTATAGAAGTGTAGTATTCTGGTAAAGTTTACAGTAATGTATTTGGACAGAAACAATAACAACAGTGCACTGTGGTATCCAAGTTCACTGCTGAATTAGGTGAAACCACAGACAATAAAAATGGATGCTGATCTCACTCATTAGCTTTGGACTCTGCATTTTGGCCATAGCCGTTAGCTGATTATTTATTTAGTTTTGAAGGCAGAAGTAACCTCATTTGGATGGTAGTGTGTATCGCTAAGCTAATACTAACAAACCTTGCCAACAGTTTCTGCATCTATCAACCCTATGGGTCCAATGCACAGACACACATGGGCTATTTTAAGCCAATTAACAATCTAATAGCCAACTAACCTTTGAAGCTGGCACTTGGTTGAAACAGAACTGAATATGTTGCCATGGTTAAAAGAAAGTGCACCCTCTTTCAATTTTAACGTTTTGGATGGATGTCAGCAGCGGCTATACTACACGGCTGGCTTTGAGTTTAAGTTTCTAACTCTGAGTTTTTCACTAAGTTTTAAGGTCCTCACTCCTTCCATGCTCCACACAGTCAGCTTCCACTGACCACGACAGCAAGGTCTTGGATAATCAGGTCGCATCTTAAAGACCTCATCGTATCATATCACCTCAATACAACACTTCGTTCTCAGACTGCTGGCTTACCTGTGGTTCCTAGGGTATTTAAAAGTCTGAATTAAATTGAATTGAATTGAATTGAACTGAATGATGTCCAATAGAGTCACACAGAAAATTATTATTTCAATTGACTAAAATGTGGTTGAGCAACCTACTGAATTGTGGGGTGTACTTAGTTTTTCATATACTTCTGCATTTTGACTTAGATCTGGTATGGACTAGACAATGTTTATTATATCCATAAAAGTTCTGAATTGAAAGAGGGTATATTTTCTTTCTATCATGACAGTAATAAAAATACCCTACTGCTCACTTGATTAATAATAAAAGTGTTTCTAAAGACTTTATGGTCTCAATCACTAATTTAAAAACTTGAGTAAGTCATGCTTCAGAGTATGGCACATTTGTGATTGACAAGTCAAATTCACCCATCATTTGTCATATTGTCAAGCCGAGGCTTCAAGACCATACTGCACAAACCAATGAGTGACATTTAAGTGGCTATTTTAAATCAGTTTAAAATGGTAACAATGTAATACCTGCTTCTGAACCATTCCCCTCTAGCCCAGCCTTCAGTGTTGCTCCCAGAAAAGGCAATGGTGAGAGAAGGACAGGAGAAAACCATACAGTGTGACATAGCAGGTTTCTACCCAGAGAAACTTGCTGTGACATGGCTCATCCAAAATGGCACCCAGACCATCCATGCAAGTGTAGGCCAACACTCCCGTGTCTGCAATGAGCTGGCTGTACACAATCCGGACGGCACCTACAGCATTCGGAGCAGCATCACGCTGCAATCTTCAGTAGTAAGGGCTGGAGAAATATGTGTGCATCTGTCAAGTGGAGCACCAGACCTACAACGGCCTGTACAACAGATCTGTAAGACTGGCTGTTCAAGGTGAATTTTCTTTTCTTTCTTTCTTTTTTTTTTAATTTATTTTTTTACTTTGGCTCTCTTGAATTCATGAAATTATTTACTATATGTTTTATGTCTCTTTCATGTCCTTTTCTTTCAGCTCCATCAGAGCCGCTTTATAGCACAGCCACTCTGATAGCTGTTACAAGTGTAATCAGTTTGCTGTTGGTCACCTGTGTTATTGGAGGAACTTTGGCACTTTACAGATATTTTTATAAAGGTATGTATTAAGATCAGTGGACGCAATCAATTTTTCTTTTTAGTTAAAGGAGACCTATGATCCTTTTCCTTTGTTGGTTGTATTAAAATGTTACAATGCCAAATGTTCACATTAAACATGTCAGAAGTTGCAAATTTTTTGGTAGCTGTGTGTAAAGTAATCCCTTTAAGGGATAAGTCTTCACACTGCTCTGAATACATTAATTTGGAGTGGACCTCATGGTTTGATTTCTGAAAAACAAACAAAACAAAACAAAAACCAAACCAGGAGGTGTTTCTTTCCCTCAGGAACCGCAGTGGTCCTACATAATCCTGGAGGCTGTAAGATTATTGCTATTACTTCTGTCAGTGTAGCATTTATAGAATAATTATGAACGTAAAATAAACAAGTTCAGAACTTAAACATATTACCATAGTGTTTGCATGTATATCATAACATATAGATTTTTTTTAAATTAAATTAATATCTTCAGTATTCATAGTCTTATATTTTCTTCTTCATCCAGTCAACCCTAAAAATATAGAGTCAAGGCTAGCAGCCAGTACAAAATAGTGGACTCACATGCAGATATGATAGAGGCAGTGTAACTATTTATGAGCCAGGTTTATGTCACGGGAGGAACTAGCACAGCCTTAGCCTCCGCTGATGTGGGTCACTCTGAAGATGGACATGGAGATCAGGTAACTCAGGGATGAAGTTTTCTATGGCAGAAGAGAGTAGGGTTAGGCCAGCTTGTCCAGAGGAGGAGAATCCACAGTGAGAAAGAGAGCTGAATATTTGAATTAGAGCTGAAGCAAATGGAGTAATGGGAGGACCAGAAGAGAGACAAGTGGAGGTGTGAGTGGAAAACCCTCAGAGCCAGGCGAGCCAAAAAAACTGCACACAGAGAAACACACAGGTCAATGCAAAGATACTCTGGCAAAAACTGGCAGCTTGAGCTGATCCTTAAATATCAGAGGTCATTACAGCATGATGAATTCCAGGTGGGACTGAAACCCAGACTCCTCTAACGTGTTACCTGTAGAATGTAAAATTCAAGTGTGACTTCATCAGAATGAAAAGGAAGTGCGTTATTGTCACTATTGTAACCTATTGCCATTTCTCTCCACAGCTCCATTTAGTGTTTCGGAAATCAGGCAGCCCAGCATCATATATGCTCAGGTACCCACTGAACTCAAATGCACTGTACAAGGAGCCAAACAGTGGGAGCTCAAAGTGAAATGGTTTAAGCTAAGAACCAGTTCAGACTCAGTGATTCAGTCAGAGTCTGATTCTCTGCTGCTCAGTGAGGATCTTAGCGAACAGGCTTGTCTGCAGTCAGATGGCAACAATCACACATCTGTCCTGCCTGTATTTCTGACCGTCACCGAAGACCTAACCAAATACCTGTGTGTAGTGTGGTGCAGGGACAGGAGCTTCAGCAGGGAGACCACAGTCAAAGTTAAAGGTGAGTAGTTTTGGCTTTGGGAGCATATTATCAGAGACATAGGAAAAACAGGGCACTCTAGGAATCCAAATATATGGGAGAATCCAAAGCCCAGTCTCATAATGAGACAACTGACAATTAAAAAAAACACACACACACACACACACACACACGCACGCACACATGCACCCACGCACCCACGCACGCACGCATGCACGCACACACACTCTAAAGTGCAACTCAAACCAAAAATATACATAAATGGCCACCGCACACAGATGTAGGTCACACCATTGAAGGCACCCAGTCACCTCCATTTTAGGCCATCAGCTCCTGAATGAAACAAAACACAAAACTATAGACATAATACCCATCAACTACACTGTGTGGTTGGCCCTGCTGCTGGATACACTGGCGATCTGCAGCTAGAAAAAGGACCTCTTTCCAGTGTTGTAACACAAAAAAGAAAAAGAAATAAACTTCAAACGCACTCAGATCAAATACACAGAACAAAATAAACCCAAATAATGTTTAAATTTAAACAAATCAATCTATTGATAGTGTGAGGTGGTCTGCCACACAGGCACACGAACCATACACTGTTAAAAAGAGGGATACAAAACCTGACTGATTATGCCAAATGGTAGTAAATGCAATATAGTCCGGGGTAGCAGTGGTGGCACTGCAATAAAGCGATCAGCCACCTTCCCTGGCCCCAGACTCCCTATAATAGACAATAAAAGTGATGTTAACATTAAAAAAATAGTGGCTGGAATAAAACCCAGAGAATGACAAGCCAAAGTTGCATACCAGTCACACGGCGATTGCCTGATTTGAAGGAAAGAATGGCCAGTAAGGGGCCTCCAAAGCTACAACCTATAATTGAAACACCTGCTTACTATGGAGCAGAATAATCAAATATACAGTGCAAAAGAATAAATATACCAGAGATGTATGGCAGGAAGGCTTCTGACAAAGAATCCATCAGCAACTTTGTGTGACAACACAAAGTGTAGCAATCAGCAACAGTGCAATTAGATACTTTTATACAGTGACCTCATAACACCATGGGCCAGTTAATTAATAAAAAACCAGAACAGATATCCCTTCTGCTACACTTTCAATAGGAAGTATACTTCCTGGCAGAAGCATGTATTTTGTCCAGGCAAAGCCAGGAGGGATCACCCTGGCAACCAAGAAATACAAATCTTCAAATGATGTGGCAACCGTTGTACCCAAACCCTTCTCTAACTCAAATTGCTAATAATCAATTCAATTCAATTCAATTTAAATTCACTTTTATTTATATAGCGCCAAATCACAACAAACAGTCGCCTCAAGGCGCTATGTATTGTGGGTAAAGACCCTACAATAACACAGAGAAAAACCCAACAGTCAAAACGACCCCCTATGAGCAAGCACTTGGCGACGGTGGGAAGGAAAAACTCCCTTTTAACAGGAAGAAACCTCCAGCAGAACCAGGCTCAGGGAGGGGCAGTCATCTGCTGCGACCGGTTGGGGCTGAGTGGAGAGAGACAGGACAAAAGACATGCTGTGTGGAAGAGAGGCAGAGATTAATAATAATGATTAAATATTATAAATGATCAAGCTGTTGGGTCCACAATCCCAGACTATGTCCTGGAGAATTCTGTGGAAAACATGTTCAATAAGGAGCTGGGCCGTCTCAAGGGCATCTGGAAGCGACAAAGTGAACTGCTTTGGAAAAACAAAAAAAGTCTTTGAAGAAAGACTATGGTTTGATTACTGCGATGGTGACAAGTGAATTTTGCTCATTTTGTCCAGTCCAAATCTGTCATTTCACCAGCAGATCAATTCAGTCTCTGATATTTTAATCAAATCTTTTATATTTTATGTAAGTGCCATCTTCCAGCATCTGCAGTTGAGCTTAATGAAGGTGATGCAGCTACTGAACTTAAAAAGGGGTCGGCTTCTCTCACTGCCTTCACACGAGTTAAAAACGCCTGCAAATAAAACTGAATATAACCTGCGTACCAAACTGTACAAAGCTGCTGCTTCAGCTACATAGCACAGAAACAAAAATGTGCATATTTACAAATCTACAAAAGGAGAGTACCAGAGATGAGGGTCAAGGCTGCTGAGAAGAAGACACAGAACTTACAGTAAGGAGGATGAAGAGTGGGCAGGACTCCTGCTTTTATCTTCATCCATCCATCACTCCCTCCTTGGTCCAGGTTCTCCTGCTCCTCTTTACACACCAGCACTGATCTTGCTCTTCTGGATCTCTTCTATTGCCGCTTTAGCCTGAAGGACTTTGGAGGCGTTGTCTCTCACTTCCTCTGTCGGTCTGTCTTTGATGATGAATGCAGGGTCTGCCTGGGACTGGGACTTTGTTTGCTTTTGGGTTCTCTGCCAGAGGTGCAACAGCCTTCTTGAGCTTTGGAACAGGCGGGATGACATGGGGTTTGGGTTTGAGGTCTTTCAGGTACATGGCTCTGGAGAGCAGCAGCAGCAGTAACGGAGGAATGTTCCCTTTCAGGTGCAGGTCCTGCCACTGGTGCAGCTGGGACCCAGAGACCTCATCCCATGAATGCGATATGCTGCCTGCAACTCTGACACACTCATGGCCGTCAGGACCTCTGCCACAGTCATCTCATCATGTGACTTGATGGCTCTGAGTTTCATCATCAGCTGAAAGCGCAGCAAGTTGTTTATGTCGATGGGCTGCAGCTACAACAGTTTGCACAGAGCCACCAGCTGGGGGGCGCTCCAGCGTGAGTTTATCCTCAAACAGTTCACCTGTCCCCTGAACCTCCTGAACATATCTAGAGAAGTGCTGTGCCTCATCATCTGACTTTATTCCTTTGAGCCATCTCAGCAATTGTCTCCTGCAGTCACTTTGCCAGCTCTAGCTCCACAGCCCAACCTTTCTTCAAGAAAGCATCTTGCCCAGGGACACAATGACAGCATATGCTCAGACAGGGACTCAAACCAGTGACCTGCCGATTGCGAGGTGAGCACCTACCCACTGCACCATGTCCTGAGCCAAACACCTGAGCTGTGTAGGGAGTGGACAAGGAGGGCAGAGCTGTGGCTACGGCCAATGGGGTGACCATGGAAACAGTGATGGTGACCATAACAGAAGGATCTGAGTGGGAACAAAGGTGAGACGTGGCAAGGAGGGACTACGGGAAGGTACGTTTTGGAAGACAGAAACTGCCATTGTAGGGCCAAATTACAGTACTCTCCAGCGACGATGCCTGAGCTATGGCTGCTGTGGCAGGGCATTGTAAGGTCTCTTGGTGTGATGTAAATAAGACCATCCATCCACAGCACTCAGAGGATGAGAAACATAGAAAAAGGCCAGGCCAGCATGGGAAGACCAGGGAACTGTGACAATCATGCGGTCTTTACATAATTCCAGATATCTGTACAAAGAGGATCCCAGATATGTCAGCAACTTCCATAGGATTTATCTGACATATCTGAGATCCTCTTTGAAGTGGTGTCGACAGATAAAGGGGACATACTTGCTTGTTTTTGATCTGCATCAAACATATTTGCTGAGCTAGCTCTAGCTTTGATTCATTTATCCTAAGGAAATTATTCTAAAAGGCCTCATCTTTGAATGGCAAAGGCTTCTTCTTCCTATGAGGTTAGTGGCAAATCCTATGATGAAATGTTGGTGTTACTGAAGAAGCTACTTTTTGCTGCTCCCTTGTCACAAGGAGTCACCACAGCATGTAGCTCTGCATGTTTGATTTGGCAGAGTTTTATGTTGGATGACCTTACTGCTGCAACCCCAAAGTAATTTGCTTGCCAACCAAAAAGTGAACCCCTACACTATGGAGGCACTAAATTTTTGTGTTATGGGAGATCTATTTGTTTATCAAACAGTTTGATTTTGGGATGAATTTGCATGGACTGTCAATCCTGAAAAAAATGCCTTCAGTTACTATTTAACCACTGATAGGTTCAGAATCATTCAAAATAACAAGTAATAAGGAACAAATGCACATACACAGCTTCCAGGTTTTCGCCGCTAGCGGGGAGGAAACCATGCCTCTCAGAGCACCGAGACAGAAAAAGTAAACCCTCCGCTCCTTACTCAAACAGGAAGTGGTTTCTCTCAGAGGATGTTCCCTCCACGCACGGTTTTTATTCAGAACTTTCAAAGTAAGGGTCATGTGATGCATCATCAATGACTCCACACTAAATGCAGTTCAAAGCAGGTAATAAACATTTAGGGTACACTCGCATGGCTTCACACAAAGATATCACTTTACGACCAGTCCCTTCCTGGCTCTTTCCCATGCTGGTGATCTGGTTGATAAAGGAAACTCAGAAGTGTGAACGAGGCTTTTATGTGTGCTCTGTGAGAACTCAAACAATGAAGTAACATCTTCAGTGTCCTTCTTTCAGAAGGGACACTAAATCTCCTCATTTGAGTAAGAAGAAACAACAGTATATTAAACGAAATAAAACATATACCAAAGATATGATAAAATACAGAAAACATGTTAATATACCTAACAACCACAAACACCAATTTACAGCATGGCACAACCTTAGGTTTATCTACCATTAGCATGTTTGACTACATTATTGAATTATGATGTTATACTTGTTGACTGACATGAACTCTGACCTCATTTTCTTCTCCTGTGTTCCTCTCTCCCACTCACACACGTATCTTCAGTGGAACCATCTTTTCTTAAGATCTCCAGCATTCCTAAAATCCCAAAGGTGGAGAGACTTCTAGTTCTCTGCTGTCGGGTGGAGAACTTCTACCCCAAGGACATCGACCTAGAGTGGTACAGGAATGATGGGGAGCAGGTCCACATCGTCACTCATTTTGGCCCTTTCTCTGACCACAGCCGCCTCTACAGTGTGTGGAGTAAGACTGAGCTCATCATGGCCAGAGAGGATGAGAGGGCCATGTACACCTGCCGTGTTTACCACTCTAGCTTCCAAGCTCCGGGCTACAAAGGATGTCTTTTACCACATCAACACTCAAGGTAGCAGCTCCAAATGTTTTCTACATCTGCCTTAAGATAATCATTTTGACTGAATCTGTATGAAAGTTGGGGTGGCAAAGTGGTATAGTTGTTAGCTCTGTCAGCTCACACATTCACATCTCCTGGTTGGCTCGGTTTTACTATGGAGTTTGTATGTTCTCCCTGTGCCTGTGTGGATTTGCTCCAGGTACTCTGGCTTCCTCCCACAGTCCAAAGACATGCATGCTAGGTTAATTGGTCATTCTAAATTGGCCATGGGTGTGAATGGTTTTCTGTGTTTGCCCTGCAATAGACTGGTGAGCAGTCCACATGCCGGGATAGGCTCCATCTTTCCATGACCCTGATTTGGATTAAGTGTTTAAGAAAATAAACAGATGTACAGTACTGTGCAATAGCCTGAACTAAAATTTTCAAATCTGGATTCATCACTTCGCTGATTTTCAGTAAACAGTAAATCAACAGTAGATCAACTAAAGGTCCAGGTGCATGTCTCAGATTCTGAGTCAGGTCTTTGCTGGATTTTTTCCTATTTCTTAAGGACTTTCAGATGTTTATCTGCTGTTTTTTGGCCTGACACATCTTCTTTTGTTCTCCACTTGTCCAGTTTCCTTAAAAATTTTAAGGACACACTGCACTTCATATTAAGATATGCCAAATTTTCAGCTAATAGCATTTTCAGAATCACCTTGTTGGTGTAAAAGGACCACATCGGTTGCTGAGTTGGCTCAGTGGGTGAGCAGGCGACTATATGCCACGTGGCTGAAATGCAGCCAGCCTGGGTTCAAGTCTGTGGCCCTTTGCTGTATGTCTTCAGCTTCCTTCTCTCCCTGCTTTCTTAGGTTAATATTAACAATATATATATATATTCCTTTGAAAATGGTCTGCTACCAAAGAGTAAAGGCAGAGCGGTGGTTACATGCGCCGCTGAGAAAAAAATGGATGACTTTTGTGCACCCTAGAGTTTTAATTGTATTAGATCTTGTTGGCATCTTGTTTTGAGATTTTTGCCTTCCCAATGACCTCCTAACCTCAGTTCTGCTTCAGCTCTGCTCTGCTTCATGAAAAAATTGTGGAGCTTGGCTCTAAACATTGAGAACTCACTGAAGTGTTACAGGACAGGGATAAAGCTTTGGCATTGCACTCACAGCTTTGAGCAGTCCTGTGCAAGTTATATGATATCAGCTCTGGCAGTCCAAATAAATAATGTTTCCAACTATAACAGCCATATCAGGATCACAATAAGAAGTGCCTTTCTGGCATTAACTTTGGTAAAACTTTCAGTAAATTGTGTTCCACAAACAAATTCATTTAGTGTAATTTATTTAAATATTTTCCTCCTAAAATTTTGCAGTTGTAAAGCTCCTACAGATACAATGCAATAATACCAGATGAAAAAAATAACTTGACCCTGCATGCCTGCACTAAAACCCACCAGCAGCTTTAATGCAAAAAGAGGGTTCTGCGCTAGCACAGCCCATTAGTAAATCTGGGCCTTAGAGTCAAAGGTCGCAGAGATAGTGATCCTCTGGAAAGCTACACTAGTCAGTGTTAAAAATGATTACATCATCTGGTTTTCTTTTCTATCTATAATGATTTCAGATTTCCCTGTCTTTTTTTTTTCCCCCAAAAAATTTCAGGAGAGATTAAAAAGTGGCAAACTAGTTTTATCTAGTGTTACCTTGCCTAGCTAACATTATATTTATTTATTTTGTACCTTTGGCTTTCAGTTCCTATTAATTTAGCACTCTGTGTCATGTCAAAATGAAGAATATTTGAGGGATGAAACTCAGGTCTTAAGTCAGTTTGGATTAAATGAGTTTTTTTTAGCACTTTGAGTTGGTATTTTCTTCCTTTTCTTCTCTTCCTTGTGTAAGTTCTCTCCAGGAACTACCCCAAAACCATACAGTAAAAATATGGATGCAGCTTCTGAGTTGGAAAATTTAAACCAATGCTTGATGCTTAAAAATTAAACCTGTATTCTATCTGACAGCCACCAGATGACTGTATAGACACTCAAGTGATCTCCACACTTTGTTAGTGTGTGTAGAGCCGATGCATGGAGTTCGCGTAGATTGTAAGTATTGGAATTGGGCGTGGCGGGAGCTGAAGAGGGCTTTAGTGCTAAACGCATCTGACTTCTGCACTTACATTTAATTGGAAATGCATTACAATGGGACCAGATTTTTCATCTGAGGTAGGCGAAAATCTGACTTGTATGATCCAATTCAGGTGATGATTTTTATTGGAATTAACGTTAGGGAAAAATTGGGACTAACTAGGGCAAAAATCCAATTTGTGCGACTTTGACTTAGTTGATTTTTACTGTACTTTATTTCCAATATAAAGTAGCTTGTATATTTTCCCTCACTGAGAAAGAAATTAATAAAGGTGATTTCTTTTTTGAATTTCCTTCCACATCTGTATATCCATAATGCTTTATGATATGTGTTGCCATGTATGTTTAAACAGGAACGCCTCCTGATGTGATGTTCATCAACTGCGAACCTCAGTGTCCTAAAGTGAATGAAGAGTGTACATTGCACCTGCGCATAAAAGACTTTTGTCCTGAGGAGGTGTTGGTGACATGGACTAAAGATGGAGAGAAGGTTCTCTCTGGTGTCTTCAATACTCCCCCCAGCCTGAACATTAATGGCCTGTACTCCATGTTCACTTTTCTCAAACTCACTCCCTTCAAGGATGACCAAGGCTGCGTTTTCAGATGCCAGGTGGCCCACAGCGCTTATAAGGAACCTGAGGAGAGGATCTTCATATTTCCAAACCTGTGCCTAACAGACAGCTGTTGATGTCTTCACTGTTTTAAACATCAACTATGGATCATTTCCCATCTGACAAGCAAATAACCTCAGTTTTAGCCTGCTGTTCTGATGACTATAAAACTGTAAAACAGAAAATAGAAAAGCTGTAATGCCTTAGTATGGTATCTTTTAGCCCATGTGTCAATTTCTCTATTACTTTGCTTTAACATCAAGTTGCATTTGGTTTTAAATTATTTTTCACAAAGCTCACAGTTAGGGCTGGATCAGGTGACCCTGAACCCTCCTTTAGTTGTTCTGCAATAGGCCTAGGCTGTTGGGGCTTTCAGATGATGTACTGAGTATTGCTTCTTCACGTGCCTCTTTTCACTCTCTACGTGTTTATACCTCACTCTGCATTTAATCATTAGTTATTATTAATCTCTGGCTCTCTTCCACAGCATGTGTTTTGTCCTGTCTCCATCCCCTCACCCCAAACTGGTCGAAGCAGATGGGTGCCCCTCCCTGAGCCTGGTTCTGCCAGTTTCTTCCTGTTAAAAGGGAGTTTTTCCTTCCCACTTTTGCTTTCTCTCTATTACTGTGGGGTCTCTACCTTATACTATAACGTGCCTAGGGGCAATATTTGCGATTTGGTGCCATATAAATAAAATTGAATTGAATTAATCCCAGTATAATGTTTAGTTGATCAAGCCTCTTTAAATGTTTTCTATGGACCCTTCTCTAAAAATTAGACAATAAAGTCTAACATGACCTCAGGTGGGTACTTTACTGCTGCTTTTTTCTCAGAATCCAGGCACCATCTTTGGCCTGGCTGAGGACATTTTAAAGCCATTCAAAACATTACAGAGTTGTTAAATACTATAGTTTAACTGTTATTAATTATATGTCAGCTGTGACTTACACAAAAATAGGAGGCGTGAGGAGCATCTGGGATTCAAGCTCAACCTCGCTGATTTTATTCCTGACATTTACTGACCACAATTGAAACAAATCAAATATAAAATGCTGTTCTGAAATATTTGGATTTTAATTATTTAATCTATAAATATAATTAGTGCAAATAACTAAAAATGAACACTTAAATTTGAACTTGATTCTCAGTTTTATTCACTTTTTAAAATCACATCAAAAATACATTTGTCAAAATACTGTAAAAAAACCATAGAGGCTACCTCAGCTGACAAGGTAAAAGTGGAGGTACCCGCAGGACACATGCTCTTTCGCAAGCCCATGCTGTGAAAGAGGCGTGAGATCCCCCAGTTCAACATCTTCTTTATGCTATTAAGTTTACACACAGTTATACAGAAAAAGTATATTCATATGTGGTTGTGCTAATGGTAATTTTGCTTGAAATGCAGCATGTTATGAACAGGGGCAGCAGTGGTGGTTAGCACTGCTACCTCACAGTAAGGCAGTCCTAGGTTCGATTCCACCTTGGCAAACTCTGTGGAGTTTACATGTTGTGTTTGCGTGAGTAATCTCTGGTTATTCTGGTTTCCTAGTTAGTGGGTTAGGTTAATTGTTTTATCCAAAATCCACCAAGACTGTGGGTGGTTGTCTGTCTCTCTGCGTTGGCCCTGCTGGCTGGTGACCTGTACAGGGTGTACCCTGCCTCTTGCCCTATGATAGCTGGGATACGCTCCAGTGACCCTGAACAGGATAAGTGGAAGAGAATGAATGGATGGATGTTATGAACTGAAGGTCACGATATACTCAAAACAGTGAAATGAAAGTAATGATTAAACTGTCTGTGTAGTGAGATAAGATGCTGAACAAGAGTGGTAAATCAGAGGACTTAACAGCCAGACTTCCTCACAGTAACACAGACTGTTGTAACAAAATATACTCCTATGTGTTTTTACTAATAGTTAAGTGTGCATAATTTTTAACTAAATATAATTGTAATCAAGTATAAGTCTAATCAATATAATGAATTAATATAGAGTGTGAGCTGCACTGATTTATCTGTGTGTGTGAGATGAAAAGTGCAGTCACTGAAGGACAGTGTGAGTGTGCGATTTTGGAAAAGTTTGAGTGGGAAATTCCAGCAGTAAATGTGTGAAGGAGAAGTGTGTGTGTGTGTGTGTGTGTGTGTGTGTGTGTGTGTGTGTGTGTGTGTGTGTGCGTGCTATTCCTGCTTTCTGGAATAGGGCCCCTGGAGTTGGAGATGGCTCGCCGGTGTGTTGCATCTGCTAATCAATCTACCAGGAGCACACAACTTACCTGGGTTGAGTATGCACACAACACCACGACCTCCTCTGCCACTGGACTCTTGTTGTTCAAAGCATCACTACGAACCTCCACTTTTTCCTGCTAGCAAAGATAGCAGGAAAAAGTTCCTTCAGTGCAGCATCACCTGTGTCACAGTTGCCAAGTCTAGAAGGCAACTCCATCCTTAAGGACCAAGGAACAGAATAAACAGATGGCTAATAGCTGACGGACTCCGGGTCCAAGTTACATGCCAGGTCAGAAGGTTTGGTCGTCCACCAAAAATGTACCTCTAAAAACTGAATCCAAGAAAGTTTATCCTAGTTTAATCGTCTGTTTAGGCTGCTGGGGGTTCCCTTGATGCACAGAGTGTTCACTTCTTTTTAATCTGTTTATACTCCACACTGCATTTAATCACTAGTTATTATTAATCTCTGAAATTGAATTTGTCACTGATACCCTGATTAATCCTGTTTTTGATTGTATGAGATTGTATGACATATTCATAATGTCTTTCATGTATCCTAGAGGAAACCAACACTCTCCAGTCCATTGTGCCCACTGTCAGGGTATGTTATTTATTTGTGAAGGAAGACACCTGAAACACTTTAATTAACAAATTAGAACATTTAATATATTAAAGAATCAGAAGAAATCACATGTACATGTGGACAAATTTTGTTCAGGCCTTCAGGCACAGGCCTTCCCAGCCAGCTGCCTGTGCTCCCCTCCCCAGAACAGCATTGCTTTAAGATAAACATAACAATTTTATACTACAAGCCCTATCTACAAGCACTATCAATTCAAAAACAGTTGGTGAGAGCCGTGGTTTAGACTTGGCCTTCTCAGATTGGTTCGTCCAGTGGTTGGTTCTGGCATCATGGCACAAGTTTCTCCAATCAGCAATAAAAGCTCCATAAAAGAAACACACTCCTTCCCCTCTCACATATTCTTAATCATGACTTGGCAGTTTTATTTTCCTTAGCAACAGGGTACAATGACCTACACACACTCTTCCCACCTTAGCCAAAGATGCACATGTTTTGGCAAAACCTTTGAGAATAAGATAAACATATTCTTCTCTGAGACAGAGAAGGTCATGAATAAGATAAACATATCACTCAAAGGCTGTGAAGTTGGTCTGGCACTATCTATCTGTCGTTCTCTGTCTAATGTATTATTTAATTGTCTATTATTTGCTTCAGCCACTGTTTATTAATTAGTTTACTGAAGTTTACTGTGCTCCTTCACCTCCCCTCCTACTGTCGCCCCCCTACACACACACACGCACACACAAGGCGCTCCAGCGTGTGCTTTCGGGAACGCGCTCGATCGCGACTTTTTTCATTTGATATACAAATGACATTATACTTTTTTTTTTGTTTGTGATCAAGCTGATCATCTGCTGTAATATATGACATAAAATAAAAAACTAAGTAGGGTCTACGTAATTATCCCCGACCCGGATAAGCGGAATGGAAAGTGAAAGTCAGTAATTTAAGCCTTGTATTCTGTAAGTCCATGAATAAGTGAGATCTGTACACATGAACACAGTAAACCTTAGGCGCGTTGTGTGTGTGTGTGTGTGGGGGGGGGGGGCTAAAAATGTATTCGCATACACCTCAGAAAGTATATAGCTGCGCCCCTGATTAGAGCCTCAAGGATCCTGAAAAGCCAGGTGTGTTGCTGAGAGGCTCCCCGTTAAGGTGCAACTGCTTCTGATCATTTGTGTTTCCTTCTGCACAGTTTCCTGGAGAGAGTTTTTCCGTGAGAGAGAGTTTTCCTGAAAAGAGAGGAATAACAGTGGACTTCTCTTTTCTGCAAAGTCAGGGACACGCTAACTGAAATTCCTTAAGCTGTCATAATTCTACTCATCGCTTCCTGTAAATAAAGACTGTTAACTTCTCTCAAGTCTGGATTTAGGTCCATCCACACCCTTCACCATGACAACCAGGAAATAGAAGGAACTGAGGTACCAGCACAGAACTAGAAAAAAAAGCAACTGAGGGGGAAAAACACTGAATAAACTAAACACATAAGTAGAAACTAAAGCTAGGTAAGACCAAAGAATCATATCTAGAATAGAAAACCAATTTAACAAAGTAAAGCAGGGGCTAAACACAACTATACTGACACAAGAAAATACGATCATAAAAAACTAAACATGAACTAACTCATTCAAATGTAACGACAGAAGGAGAATGCTAGACAACATACAAGGGAAGGACTGATACTCCAACACAGACCAGGAATGAAAATTTAAGACCCAATCTACAAAAAAGAAACTCACTATCCAAATATACATATTTATATACACACACACACACACACACACACATATATATATATATATAGCATAAGAACAGTGGAACCTCCTACATAGTAAATAAGAAGTCCAGAGGAATCGCAGCCCTGTAGGATCCAGAACCATGGCACATTCCTAAAGTAACATTGTTCTAATTTATTAGAACATTTAAATCGTTATTTATCAATTGGAAAAACTGATTTAATATTAGTCTGTCCACATGGCGTTATCAGTGTCTGTACAATTTATAACAGATTACCGACGTCATGACGTAACCTAGCGTGACCACTGAGAAACCAGCCACAGCTCTGCTTATCACATAATGCTTTACAGTAGTTTCAGACCCTCTCGGCTAACCTGACCGTTCAAATCACATTGGAGACGCTTTATTTTCGCTACCTTAGAGGAACGGAGGAGAGATAACGGGAAGCAGAACACGGATTAATTACAGACGGTGCGCTTCTGTTCAGAAACCCAGCAGCCATGGGAGCTGTGCTGGGGGCACTTTCCTTCGCAAGCTGGGTAAGGTCTAATGCTGCGACTGAGAAGTGAACTTTTTACAACCACCTTGTTTTACACTGATGGGAAATGTATGGTGTCGTGGCGCCCTGAGGAGCAACAGGTTGGAGGCAGCACGCTGAAGAACAGCGTTTCTTCAGCGTTCACTTTTTCGTTTCGATTTTGTTCTGTGTTCCAGCTCAGGTTTAATGATATTAAGCAGGAATAGTTTCGATAACGCTTCAAGGATCCAGTGGCGTAGTTTGTTTTGGGGACATTACAACTCCCTTAAACCATCTGGCGCGCAGGGAGCAGTACAAATCTGTGCAAAACAGTTAATCCTAGCGCACTTGGTCATCTGCTGGCATGTGATTAATTGGATTAGTTGCGCTTTGTTACATTAAAGTAAGACAACAACAAGCGTCATATTTAGAAAGATCGTAAACAGAATAGACGAAGAGAATGAAAACAGTATTTTTTTTTATGTAAGGCAAGATAAGAACAGCACTACATGGATATATAATTAAGACTAGAGCAAATGGCACTAATATAGCTTGTGAAAGGGTAGTCCATGTTTCTCTGAGCTGTGTTATCCATCAGTTTTAACAACTGCATTTGCACAAAAAGACTACTGACAGTGCTAAATCTCAGTTTTTTTCTATATCGACCCATATAGGAGACAGGTCTGGGCCAGACCTGGCATCAAGCTGGCTGACTGCTGTCATGGCAAATTGTATGTCAACTGCGTGTGGGCCAGGTCTGGCAGTGATGGTGCTTTTTATATGATGGCGTGCCACATGTGGCCCCGATTGTGGGTGAGCTTATGTTGCTCATATCTGTCTCATGTAGGCACGCATGTGTGTGTGAACCACAAAGATTAAGTCTTACCTTTACATGTTTGTCTACTTCTACTGGTGTCTCACACACCACCACCTGCCTCCTAATAGTCTTTCAGAGTTTATGGCAATTAAGTGCATTCAGGCTCATAAACACATGCACATCATGTGCTCCAACACTAACAGAAAAGCTTTAATTGTCATAATTGAATGAGTAATAATTGAAACAGATATCCCTGTTATGGAGTTACAGGACAACTGGCGTTTGTCTGGCTAGAAATAAAATCTCTCACTATTCAGAAGACTGTTTGCTGACCAGTCTTCAATAAAGACCAATAAAACCACAGAATGGCCATCAACCTGACAATCAACCAACCAATCTTGTCTTTGCTCCCATTGGCCATTCCTCAACATTTTCATACTGTTTCCTACGCTCTAATTGGCTCTAGCGACTTCCTGTTTTAAAGACCGCTAAAAGGAGCACTGCATTTCAGAAAAAGAACATTATACCAACAGTAAAATATGGTGGTGGTAGTGTGATGGTCTGGGGCTGTTTTGCTGCGTCAGGACCTGGAAGACTTGCTGTGATAAATGGAACTATGAATTCTGCTGTCTACCAAGAGATCCTGAAGGAGAATGTCCGACCATCTGTTCGTGTACTCAAGCTGAAATGAACTTGGGTTCTGCAGCAGGACAATGATCCTAAACACACCAGCAAGTCCACCACTGAATGGCTGAAGAAAAACAAAATGAAGACTTTGGAGTGGCCTAGCCAAAGTCCTGACCTGAATCCTATTGAGATGTTGTGGTATGACCTTAAAAAGGCCGTTCATGCTCGAAAACCCTCTAATGTAACTGAATTAGGACAATTCTGCAAAGATGAGTGGGCCAAAATTCCTCCAGAACGCTGTAAAAGCCTCATTGCAAGTTATCGCAAACGCTTGGTTGCAGTTGTTGCTGCTAAGGGTGGCCCAACCAGTTATTAGGTTTAGGGGGCAATCACTTTTTCACACAGGGCCATGATGGTTTGGATTTTTTTTCACCTTTCATAATAAACACCTTCATTTACAAATTGCATTTTGTGTTTACTTGTGTTGTCCTTGACTATTGTTTAAATTGGTTTGATGTTCCGAAACACTTAAGTGTGACAAACATGCAAAAAAACAGGAAAGGAGGAAGGGGGCAAACACTTTTTCACACCACTGTAAGTGGCTGATGTTGTTGCCAGTGTTTATGCTTGTGCAGGTGCATCGCGTGGGCGAATGACCTTTTGGTCGTGACCCGTGCACATCCCTAATAAAGAGAGTCATGGTGTATCGTTAGCACACTTCCTTGCAAAGAATAGCAGCATGCGAGGTATAAATGGGAAGACTGGCTTCCAGCACCTGCAGATAAAAGACGTTGTGATCATAAGTTTGTCTTCAGACTTACTGGTTCCCTCACAGTCTCATTTTGACTATGCATTTTTTATGGCTGGATTTGCACTGCAGGTCTTGATGCCCAATTTTTGCCCATGTCCGATTTTTGGAAAAAAAAAAAAGCATGTTTATGTGTTTTAACAGCTGTGCGCCATAATCACCTGACGTCTGATGCCACAGATCAAGAAATTGAAGCCAGGATTACAAAATGGCTTCAAAATGTACCAGATAGAAATGGTGGGCGACAAATAAGTGAGAAGAAAGGAGTGGTGATGCATGTATGAATATTTGACAGGATATGGCAAACTGTTCAGGGATGTTGCTGCCATTTGAACAAATGTGGCTGCTGTTTGAAGAATAGCACTTGTAAATTCAGTGCAGTTTGTGTGTTTTTTGTTGTCCCCCCCCCCACACACAAACAAATTTCAATGTTCCAGTGCAAAATGTGTTTCTTTTACTCTCGCACTCTTTATGTTCCAGTCATGCTTCAGTTTACAGTTAAATGTTTTTTTGTTTTCATGTTTGATTGTTACTTGATTTTCATTAAATATATATATTGTTGGGCAGCACACTGGTTAGCACTGTGGCCTCACAGCAAGAAGGTCTGGGTTTGAATCCACCTTGGCCTCTCTGTGTGGAGTTTGCATGTTCTCCCTGTGTCTGGGAGGGTTTTCTCCAGGAACTCTGTATTCTTCCCACAGTCCAAAGACATGCAGTTAGTGGGGTTAGGTTAATTAGTGATTTTAAATTGCCCATAGGTGTGAATGTGAGTGTGAATGGTTGTCTGTCTCTCTGTGGTAGCCCTGCAACAGGCTGGCTCCAGCCCCCCGTGACCCTGAAAAGAATGTGTGTGTATATATTATATTATATTATATATAATGTATACACTGCTCAAAAAAATAAAGGGAACACTTAAACAACACAATATAACTCCAAGTATATCAAACTTCTGTGAAATCACCGTCCACTAAGGAAGCAACACTGATTGACAATCAATTTCACGTGTGTCTGTGTGTGTATGTATGTATGTATATATATATATATACATAATATAAATTTAGAATAAGTTAGTCAATTCAAAATAATATTTCATTTATTTATTTATTTTTGTATCACTGTTGTTCAGGCATTTTAAATCTGGGCCGAATATAGCACATGCTATTACATGGCTTGATTAAGGTATACATTAGACTGATATCTGGTGCCAGTGCTGAAACCGTTCTGGGCCAGCACAGGGCCACGAGTGTATCTGCAGCTGGCTTTCTGCTGGCCCATGTGTGTGCTGTTATCTGCGTGTTTGTTTATTTGTGAAGGAAGACACCTGAAACACTTTCATTAAAAATTAAGACATTTAATATATTAAAGAATCAGAAAATATCACACACGTACATGCAGGCTCAGGGAGTTCAGGGAGACACAGGCCTGTGTTTGGCTCTGGCTCCCTCCTCTCAGAGCGCAGTCTCCAGCTAACCATAACATTTTTTACTAGCACTAGTCTACAAGCAAAACAGATACTGTGTGCTGCGGTTTGGCCTTCGTCGTTGGTCCGTCCAGTGCTGGTTCTCATGACTCAGATTTCTTCTATCAGTGATTTTGTAGAGGACTTTATCGATGATGTTTCCCTTAATCATTATAAAGTAGTTCTATCCAGATTAATAACAGAATATGGTGATCTTTTGTACATACTGTGGCTGAACCTTCAAGGATAAGATAAACTGAGACTGGGAAGTTAGTCTGGCACTTTAATTTATGTATTTATTTATTTATTAAATTGTCTGTTGTTTGCTTCAGCCACTGTTCATTAATTAATTTCCGGAGTTTACTTTTAAACATTTGTCTTTTTATTCATTGGGTTAAAAAATAAACCCCGACAGTGCCACTCTGGCAAACCAGATCTGGGCCATCAAAGGCTCTGTCAGTCTTTGTGGTAAGCAGGCTGAGTGTAAGTGGATTGTGTCAGCCAGAAACTGGCCAGACCAATTTTGCTATGTGTAAATAAAAGAAACAAAACTTTAAAAAAAAAATTGATATTTGCATTTTTGTTAATTAAAATTAATTCAATTATTATACATTTTAAATGATACAGCTCTTTACATTCTCATGCTTTTGTTCATTTTTTGGTTATAAACTTCTCTGTCTGGGTTTATTTATGGCTCTGATCAGGGTGAAGCATGGCCTGACTAGTCATATTCTGGTTGTGTGTTTTCTGGCACACATTGTCATGGCTTAGTCTACAGGAGCAGTTAGCTGACCTTGTCTGACTGGTATGGGTATTAACTTGTTGACAATCTTCAAGGCATCCTTATCTCTTGACTCCACTTTAGGTATTAGTGTATAAGATGCAGACAGTAGTTTACTGTAAATGAATGCATAGGCTGTCTGAGAAGGTCAGGACGTGCCTGTTTTTTTAACCAGACCAAAACTTAATCAGTATAGTCTACTTATATTTCTATATAAAGGCACTGGCACAGTTCTACAAAAAGATTAGCATGTAATACTTGCATTGTATTACTGCTTGCCACCATCATTGTCACCAGTGTAGTGACAGCAAGCAGTCACTGTAGTGCAAGCTGTGTTTATGCAAGATTGTGTAAGACAATATATCCAACTTAGAAGGAAGCATTATAGAAAAAGAAACCAGAGCCAAAGCAGCAACATAAATTTCACATAATACGCCACACAGCATGCTTTACACTAGTTGGAGGTTTATAATAGCTTTCCCCTCCACAGAACATACACACAGATTCTGTTTGTGGAGAATCAATGACTGTATAAAAGATGGACACCAGGGCTCCACTTCCTTCCATTGTACAAAAGCGAAGCCAAAATTTCCTGCTGCCATGGGGGCTGCCTTGTTGCATTTTTTGGATCAGTTGAGTCTGTGCAGCAGTGATTTAGAGTGGTGTTGCTACATCAGACTCGTCCCCACACGCTTGTTGGACCTGACCACAAACACACCAGCCGGCACATTTTACGTATCCCAGCTACTGATTATTTTTGTTTGTGGTACATGTTGCCATATTTGCTCAATCCAGCATGAACTTTGCCTAATATAGCATGTTCGTCATTACTGTGACCAAGAATTTCATGTTAAAAAGTATAATATATGTTTCATTTTTCATTATTGTAAAATAAAACTATCTCCATTCAGAAATTGGAACTATGTGTCTGTTGCAAAGTGAAGTTTTTTTTTAATTTTATTTTTTTTTATTTATTAGTGTTGCCTTAAATATGGGTGGCTGTGGCTCAGGAGGTAGGGCAGGTCACCTACTAATCAAAAGGTTGGCGGTTCAATTCCTGGCTGCTCTGGGCAAGATACTGAACCCCAAATTGCTCTCTGACGCAACCGTCAGAGTGTGAATGTTAGACAGTTAAATCACTTAGCTTAGTTTCATATGGAAGTGCTTGTATGAATGGGTGAATGCAAACGTGTTGTATGAGTGCTCAGACTAGAAAAGCACTATATAAGAACTAGTCCATTTAATAGGATTGCTTACTTTTTCAGATTTCAACTATGCAATATTCAGACAGTTTTTTGATGTATCAGACCCAAATTACAGATCCTGTTTCAGTTCTTCAGTATAAATTTCAGGATTTTATCTTTAACGGTTTTTGAAATATTCACACGCAAACATGGCCTCAGATTTTAAAGTGTGAAAAAAATATGTTGGAACTCCGTCAACAGGTCACTTTTTACCTGCAGGAAAACACATGCGGGTATTATCACCAGTGTTTTTATCACCTGCCTTAGCATTGGGCAACATATATTATTGCTTTATATTATTTCTCTCAAAGGATGTAAGCTATACAGGGCACTGCAGATGTAATTTTGTGAACCGTAACTCATTAAGAATAATTCAGACTGCTTTTTAAACTGGATATTTGAACCAAAAAATCTCAATAAAAAATACAATGTAAGTATACTGCTTAGAAAAATTAAAAGAACCCTTTTTGTTTAAATCAGAGTATAGCATCAAGTCAGATCAACTTCTAGGATATGAGCATGAATGATGTTGAAGACGACAATCACCTGGCCAGCAGGGAAAAGATGAAAAAAAACCAAAGAAGGGAAGGACTGGTTCACAACTAACTTTCAAAATAGAAGATCTCATATCACTCCAGTTTTGGCTTCTCTTCATTGGTTTCCAGTAAATTTTAGATTTCATTTTAAAATTTTAGTTTTAACTTTTAGGGCCTTACATGGCCAAGCCCCCCAGTAAATCCTGACCTGTTGAAACTATATTGTTTGTCCCGAGCTCTTAGATAATCAGGTCAGAGGTTACTGTTGGTCCCTCGCACTCGTTATGAAACTCGTGGGGGTCGGGCTTTTGGGGCTGTGGCACCAAGGTCATGGAATTCTCTTCCACTGTCTTTACGCTGTACAGACTCCATTGACTCTTTTAAAAAGCAGCTGAAAGACACTTTTACACAGACAAGCTTTTAATTAACTTGTTATATTATATTGTATTCTATTGTTTATATTGTTATACTTTTATTTATTGTTGTGAAGCACTTTGTGATTTTTATCTGTGATAAGTGCTATATAAATAAATTTGAATTACTTACTAAAATAGTGAGGGAATTGTTCATTAGGAAGTCAATAAATCAATACATATGTCTTATGTAAATTGTGTCATTTTGTCACCTAATTCCTAAATTTATAACTTGAAAATAAACAGAATGTGATGCTTTAAACCAGGGATCCTCACATCCAGGCCTCGAGAGCCGGAGTCCTGCAGTTTTTAGATGTGTCCCTGATCCAACACACCTGAATCAAATGGCTGGATTACCTCCTCAGTATGCAGTCAAGTTTTCCAGAGCCCTACTAATGACTTCTATATTTGACCCAGGTGCGTTGAAGCAGAGACACATTTAAAACCTGCAGGACATGGCTTTCTAGGCCTGGATGTGAGGGATCCCTGCTTTAAACTGTCACTGTTTCTGACTCTGTCCTCAGTAAAGCACAAAAATGTCTGTGTTGGTTAGTGTTCGCTGTTTCCCTCATTACCGGGTTTCATAAATGGCAGGTTTGATTGTTATGAAGGAGTCACTCTCATCACTCCTCTGGTGACATCACTGCCTGGCCAATCAGTGGCATGCGTTCTGTTGATGTCACATTATTGGCTTCACTCAGCTTGCTTGGATCCCCCGCTGAGTAGGTACCAAAAAAGTACCTGGCACCAAATACTACCACCTAATGGAAAACCCTAAAAAATGAGTTGAGCCGAGTAAGTACTAGAGGAAAAGAGGCATTAGTTTCTCTCTGTAACCATACAAGTCATTGAATGGGTGTGTAAGTGGGGAGGAGTGGTGTAGAGCACATATGCCGCGTTTCCATTAGTACCTATACAGCTCGGGTCGACTCTGCATGACTCGCCACGATTTTGTTTTTCCATTCCAAATGAGGACCACCTCGGGCAGAAGTCTCATGATGTAATTTGTATGTGACTCAGTGTGTTAGCTTTGTCTACACTGCTATGTTGTGCAACGGTGCACAGGAGGAGCCATTAGCTTGGAGACCTCATGATAAACTTTCTCATTTCTCGTCTCATCTCCTACCAAGCACAGAAATGTCTGCACCTCCTCAATCGACCACGGTGTTGGTTTGCATGCCTCCACTTTCTTGCTGTTGGGTTTTAAAAATGGCGCGGTTGATTCTGGTGAAGGAGTCGTCCGGCTGAGTGTGTTCTAAAACAGTACCTGGCACCACTAACGGTACTAATGGAAATGCCTACAAACCATGCCGAGTCATGCCGTGCTGAGTAGGTACTAATAGAAATGTGGCAATAGTACATTAGCAGAAGAGAAGACAGCAACTTTATGGCAACTTTTTAACCTGCAGCAAAACCTCAACAAGTAATAATTTATTTAAACCTGCAGAACCACACAGGCCAACCTACCTCATACGTCTGCAAGCTGTAGCTGAGTTACAATTGAGCCACCCAACAAACACAGGAGGACAGGCTTTAACATTCATTTTATTTCAAAGGCAGAAGTGGAGTTAAACGTATGGAAAACCTTTTTTTTTCTATGGTGAAATTGAACAAATGGGGTGTCAAACACTGAGCTTTGCAGATAAAGCTATAACTGTGTCTCCTTCTGCTAATGAAAAGTATTTATAAATGGAAAGGGTGTGTAGGTGGCTGTGGCTCAGGAGATAGAAGAGGTCATCTATTAATCGGAAGGTTGGTGGTTTGATTCCTGGCTGCCGCAGTCTGCATACCAAAGTATCCTTGAGCCCCAATGTGTTCATCAGAGTGTGAATGTTAGATAGAAAGCACTTAGGTGTAGAAAAAAAGTGTGTGTTTGAGACATGTATAAATGCTTTGAATGCCAAAGTAGAGTAGAAAAGTGCTATATAAAAACCAGCCCATTTACCAGAAATCTGACCATTTAAAAGCAGAACTGGAATATAAAAATGACAAAACAGATCAACAATATACACTGTATTAACAAATGTATTTGCTCATCTACTTTCACGTGTGTATGAACTTGAGTGACATCCCATTCTTAATCCATAGGGTTTAATATGATGGCGGCTCACCTTTTGCAGCTATACCAGCGTCAACTCTTTTGGGAAGACTTTCCACAAGGTTTAGGACTGTGTTTATGGGAATTTTTGACCATTCTTCCAGAAGTGCATTGGTGAGGTTAGACAGTGGTGATGGATGAGAAGGCCTGGCTTGCAGTCTTACCTCTAATTCATTCCAAAGGTGTCCTATTGCTTTGAGGTCAGGACTTCTGTGGTGCCAGTCAAATTCGCCAAACCTGCTCATCCATGCATGTCTTTATGCACTGGTGCGCAGTCATGTTGGAACAGGAAGGGGCCCCAAACTTTTTCCACAAAGTTGGGAGCATAAAATTGTCCAAAATGTTGTGGTATGCTGAAACATTAAAGAGTTCCTTTAACTGAAGCTAAGGAGCCGAGCCCAGCTCCGGAAAAACAACCCAATCACTGTTGTTCCCAATCACTTTCACTTTGTTATAATGCCACTAACAGTTGACTGTGAAATATTTAGTAGGAAGGACATTTCATGATTTTTTTTATTATAAATGACTAAAATATGTTTTGTGTACTTTTTATTGCCAATATTACATTTTAGTAAACTTTGGCTTTTAAAAATGTATCTCTTTATCATGCAATGGATTTAATTAAGCATCTGTATTTGGTGTGTTCTCACACTAATATTTTGTGCTCTTCCTTAAACTTGTCACTGGATGTGCCACTTATGCATCAAGTGTGATTTATTATTTATTTTTTCTCCATTGATCCTCCAGGTTCCATGCCTGTGCAGTAGTGCTACCTGCCTGATGTGTAGCTGCTGTCCGAGCAGCAGAAACTCCACAGTGACCAGGATCATCTATGCCTCCATCATGCTGTTAGGCACCGTTGTTGCCTGCATCATGCTGTCACCGGGTGTGGATCAGCAGCTCAAAAGGGTAGGAGTTAACCATCAAAATACCGTAGGGCAGATGTTTACATTCACACCAAAGCTTACATTATTTAAGGTAAAAAGTAAAAAAATAATGGCCCCAAGGATGCACCAATGCACAATAGTCCTTTATATGAAATACAGTCATATGATGCAGAACACCTTACTATGCTGTCCATAGGTATTAAATAGGGGTACTGCTCCATAGGCACCCTAAGGGGTGCTGCTAATTAAATACTGTTGATTAAGGGATAACCAGCAATCTATTTCTTTAAAAGCAGTAGTTTTGGCAGCTTGCTGGTCATGAGCATTTAGGTGTGTTAACACACCCCAAGGTCAGACATGCCTCAGAGAAATTGCAAAAAAGCTCAAGACTCCACAGGCCTCAGTCAGCATTTTAAAGTTCATGACAGTACAGTTAGAAAAACACTGCGTTTGACTTGTTTGGAAGGATCGACAAGAGAAACCGACATGACAGCACAGCTTAGATTTGCATGCATTCACTAATATTCACTAATATTTATGTTCACTAATATATGTGTGGAAACATTCTTATCCAACACAAAAAAAATTAGTTTGCATGCAAAATCACTATCAGATTTATGATATGTCCACACTGGCCAATTTTTTCTCACCACTGTGCACATGTTAGTAAATAAATCAGACTACACTGTATATAGATGTCATAGATGTCTCTAATAGGCCAATGGCAGCCAGTATATATCTAATCAGGTCATCAGATGCTGTAAGGGTGGAAAACGTTGTAAAGTGCTATCTCTTCATGTTTTATTATATAGTTAACACAAAGTTAAGATTCTTGGTTGGCATAATGACAAGTGTTTTATGTCATTAGAGATACAAATAAGTATAAAATCTTGGTTAAAGAGCTTATAGTACCATATTATCTTAATAGTGCACTTTATTCTTAGACTTTAGGCCTACTTGTGGTTCCAAGAGTTTCTATAACTAGAATGGCAGGCAGAGACTTCAGCCATCAGCCTTCAACCTCGTCCATGTTCCAAAAATGAGATTTGGGTTAAAGGGTCACCCTTATTGACACATTGCAAGTGGTCATTACTAGACTTCCAAGGGGCGATATAAAGTACCAGTCAAAAGTTTGGACACACCTTCTAATTCAGTGTTTTGTTTTTTAAATGTGTGCATTGTAGATTAATACTCAAGTCATCCAAACTATGAAGAAATACATATGGAATTATTTAGTAAACAGAGAAGTGTTAAACAAACCAGAATATGTTTTATATTTTAGATTCTTCAAAGTAGGCACCTCTTGCTTTGATCACAGCTTTGCACATCTTGGCATTTTCTCAGTCATCTTGATGAGGTAGTCATCTGGCTTTCAGTTAACAGCTGTGCCTTGTTAAGAGTTAATTCTTTGAATTTCTTGTGCTCTTAATGTGTTTGACACCATCGGTTGTGTTGTGAAGAGGTAGAGTTGGTATACAGTGAATAGCCCTATTTGAGTAATGTTCTAATCCATGTTATGGCAAGAACTACTCAACTAAGTAAAGAAAAACAACAGTCCATCATTACTTTAAGAAATGAAGGTCAGTCAATCCCCAAGATTTCAAGAACTTTGAAAGTATCTTCAAGTGCAGATGCAAGGACCATCAAACCTTATGATGAAACTGGCTCTCATCAGGACCGCCCCAGGAAAGGAAGACCAAGAGTTACCTCTGTTGCACAACATAAGTTCATCAGAATTACCAGCCTCAGAAACTGCAAGTTAACAGCACCCCAGACCAGAGCCCACCTAAATACTTCAGAGTTCAAGTCAGCGCACACATCTCAACATCAACTGTTCAGAGAATACTTTGTGAATCTGGACTTTATGGTCAAATTGGTGCAGAGAAGCCACTTCTTTTTTTTTCTTCATTGGGGTGGGGTGGTTGGTGATTTATTCAAAATCCAAGGCACACTTAACCAGCATGGCTACCACAGCATTCTACAGGGACATGCCATCCCATCTGGTTTGCACTTAGCACATCATTTGTTTTTCAACAGGACAATGAGCCCAAACACACCTCCAGGCTATTTAAGGGCTATTTGACCAAGAAAGAGGGTGATGGAGTGTTGCGTCAGATGACCTGGCCTCCACAATCACCTGATCTAAGCCCAACTGAGATGGTTTGGGATGAGTTGAACTGCAAAGTGAAAGCAGCCAACGAGTGCTCAGCACCTCTGGGAACTCCTTCAATACTGTTGGAAAGTCACTTCAGGTGATTACCTCATGAAACTGACTGAGAGAATGCCAAGAATGTGCAAAACTGTAATCAAAGCAAAAGGTGCCTACTTTGAAGCATCTAAAATCTAAAACATATTTTGGTTTGTTTAACACTTTAAAGTTTACTACATGATTCCTTCCAGTCTCACTGTACATTCTGTATAATGACAAATAAAGGCATTCTTATGTGTTTCTCCATAGTCTGGATGACTTCAGTATTAATTTGCAATTTAGGAAAAAAGATAAAAACATTGAATGAGAAGTTGTGTCCATACTTTTGAGTGGTACTGTAAAAATATCAGCTGCCCTGAAATTGATTCAAGAAGTGGAAGAGAAGATGATCTTTGGTCTTTCTTTTTTTTTTTTGGCACTTTTTGATCATGCCATCCAAATAGTCAAGTGGTTAATGGTCAAGTCCACATCTCATATGAACTATATCTCCTGAACCTGTCTTCCCATTACAACAAGGGTCTTTCTATGATTTGGTGTAGATCCCGGGCTTCTGTGAGGATGGGGCAGGCTCGTCCATCCCAACCCTACAGGCTGATGTCAACTGTGAAATGTTTGTGGGCTACAAGGCAGTGTACCGTATCTGCTTTGGCATGAGTATGTGGTTCCTGGGGTTTTCCATTCTCATGATAAACATTAAAAACAGCAGAGACCCTCGTGCTGCCATCCACAATGGGTAAGGATTGCAACATGTAAATATTTTTACCAGCACAGCCCTACCAATCCTAAGGTTCACTTTTAGACTTTTAAAAGTGTAGGAGGTGCATAAACAAAAAGCAGCCACACAGCAAGTGCATTTAAATAGACTTTCAAAGGCCTTCACTGTGATTTCACCCTAGTCCACCTGTGCTCTTTAACACTGTGTCAGAGGAGTTGTAAATTATACAACATGTATTTCAGCAGGTGACCTTTGTCCTGCACTTAACTCGTCTTGATATGGCTACTACTTTTATTACTCGTCATTTAGTTGATGAAGTTTGAAAAAATGCAACAAAAGTCTGTCATGGCCATCTGATAGCTGTGTTGTTAGGATATATAAAATGTAAAATGTCCATCACAGTATTTAATGGCTTGGGAGTTCTCATTTGATCTGATAATCAACAACAAAGAGTTAATTTAAAATACTATAACACAGAGTAAGGTGAACTTAAATATTCCATATTATACCTCTTAATTTAAGTCCCACTCATGTCTCCAGAATGTGTCTTTCAAGTTGCAGTTCAAAATACCAATAGTTCATTCTAAGATGCCTTCATAGTTAAGTGATACTCCAATAAGGGCTGTTTCACCGCCTTTAGCTTTAGAGATGGCCTGTTGTGCATTATACACTCTTACCCAGTGTGAGACAGAGCGGGGATATCCTTACATGATCATTTCAGGTACTCACCTGTGGTACCATCTAACCCAGGGTTGAAACATTTTCACCATGTTCTCCTTCACAGCCAATAACAAAACATTGGCCAATATCACCGACATATTCGACCTGCAAGAAGTAGGAAATCATTTGGGGAAAAAAGGGCAAATAAAATTCTTGAAATGTGACTGGTTTCCCCTTCAGTGTCCTCGTGCACTTTTTTAACACTTTTTAGATTGATTTGCGTTTTTTTACTGACCACTTGCACTGTGCGGAAGAGGACAAAGTCACCTGAAGCCTAATCTGGTAGAAGGCAAAGGCAAAACTAAAAACTCTAAACAGACACACACATTCCCTCAGACATGTTGGGATCTTGCAGTAGAACTGGGGAACAAAGTCACTGTTCTCAACCCTGTGAATGTAGAAAAAAATGACAAGCACACCTGACCTGATGCACTTCCTTGATCACTGTGCGCTCTCTCACTGCTTGTACTTCAAGCCTGTACTATAACTGTTTGTTCTCTTGTTCATAGCCAGAGCTTTCAACATCCTCAACATGTCCAAGAGAATCTAATAAAGGCAGGATGCCCGAAAGCTGTACAGAAGTGCACAAAGACAAAATCTAGAAGGGATGATGTGCCAAATTTAAATCATTTTTATGGACACAGTTGTATAACTTTTTGATCATACTTCATAAAATACATCTAGATTTTACACTATTGTTTTTGGGAATATGCCCAGCATAACATTAAAAAAGTAATAGTAATAAATAGATAAATACATGCATGAGACACATTCATATCAAACCTCGCAGTGTGTTTGGACATTCTCTGGATGTAGCTTTGAAAAGAGATAAAATGTTTTCTTGTGACTTATGACGATAACAATGTGTTTCAGATTTTGGTTCTTTAAGTTTGCTGCCTTGGTGGCGATTACAGTTGGTGCCTTTTACATCCCAGAAGGGCCTTTCACCTACAGTAAGAATATGTATTTGAAAGAGTGGGTTACTCAGATCATAACATATTTTATACACAGAGATTTGTTAGTGTGTGAAAGCTAAATTACTTGTGCATGTGTGTTGTTGCAGCATGGTTTGTTATAGGCTCCGGTGGAGCTTTCTTTTTCATTCTGATCCAGCTGGTGCTGTTGGTGGACTTTGCCCACTCCTGGAATGAGTCCTGGGTTGACAAGATGGAGAATGGTAACTCCAGAGTCTGGTATGCAGGTCAGTGACTCTGGCCCAGGTGCATGCTGTATTCACCTTATCAATAAAGTTGCATAAATTTGCAAGCATATCCTCAAAAATACAAAAAAAAGCATACATCTAACACACAGATTTCATAAATCTAGTCTCAAATCAGTTTTCTGGTTTCAGCTTTTAACCATTTTCTTCCTTGTGTTTTTAGCTCTGCTGGCTATCACAATCCTGAACTACATCCTGTCGTTAACGGCAGTTGTGCTGTTCTTTGTCTTCTACACCAAACCTGATGGGTGCTTTATCAACAAGTTCTTCATCAGCTTCAACATGTTGCTCTGCATCGCGGCCTCTGTTGTCTCAGTGCTGCCTAAAGTCCAGGTACAGGACAGGGAGCAGTGCAACAGTGTGAATGCACGGCATGTTTGTAATGCAGAAGGCGTCATGACAGTAAACACAGACAAACATAAAAGCTAGTATGTTTTAGTATTGGTGCCACAATTGCTACAATTTTCAGACATCATCTTTTTTTGAAATGCAGTTGCAAAAAAGAGAAGATTTTACTTTTGGATTTTCAATTGATTTAATGTGTTTGAGATACAGTTCTGGTTGCATCCTCTCTAATATTGTGACACAAAATTGAAGACCGATATTTGGGGTAACATGACTGATACAGGTCATTGCGTGGTCAGTATTTCTGCTACTTCAGTATCACTTTGGCAATGTTGGAGGTGCTTATTTTGTGTGTTAGCAATCAGGTAAACCAGCTGTGAGAAAATAAAAGCTTCATTTTAAGGCCTTTAAAAAGAGAGAGGATTCTAATCCATGAAGATTCTGCTTTCTATTTGCAAATGTTAGTGCTTCAAGCATCATCATGTCATGATGAGGAGTTTGAATCATGAAGACTGCCAAATGGCATCTGTCCAAATCTGCTGATTGCTCCTTTAAATGTTTATGATGCTTGAATGCAAATGTCAGAAATTTGATGTGTGCACCTGTTGTTAATTTCTTAATACCAAATCAGCTGAAACTTATTAGCAACCCCCACCTTTGAGCAGTGTATCAACCTCTGACACAATTTCAGTAAAAAGCATGAACATCCTCACAAATGCACGGTATAGCAGTAAATGGACTGGTACTTGTTTAACGTTTTTCTGCCCTAACAGTGTGGAGCACTCAAAGCACTTTTTATGATGAGCCTCGTTAACCTAATCTCACACACATTTGTACAAGCACTTTTTTAATAATAATAATAATAATGCCTTAGACTTATATAGCGCTTTTCACGGTACTCAAAGCGCTTTACAATTCTGCGCACCATTCATTCACACCTCAATCATACTTGGTGGTGATAAGCTACTAATGTAGCCACAGCTGCCCTGGGGCAGTCTGACAGAAGCGTGGCTGCCAATTCGTACCTACGGCCCCTCCACCCACCACCAACCACATTCACACTTAGGCAATGTGGGTTAAGTGTCTTGCCCAGGGACACAATGACAGCACACACTCCGACGGGGACTCGAACCCGTGACCCTCCGGTTGTGAGGTGAGCACCTACCTTTTTTTCTATGCTTAAGTACCTTATCTAACATTTACACACACACACACACACACACACACACACACACACACCCACACACACACACACACACACACACACACACACACACACACACACACACACACACACACACACACACACACACACACACACACACACACACACACACACACACACACACACACACACACACAAACAATCAATCAATCAATCAATCAATCTTGCCCAAGGATATTTTGACACACAGATTTTACCGCCAATCTATCGACCTTCCGACTTATACTTTAAGACCTGTTTTCAAACAAACCTGCTCCTTGTATTTAAGCCCAGTTTATAGCTTTTCCTTCTTAATTTTGGCCAGTCTGATGATAATTCTGTCCCCATGGAGCTTTATTGGTATTTTAAATACAACCGGTCATGGCAGATAGCTGCCCTTTACTGAGTCTGGTTCCGCCAGAGGTTTCTTCTTGTTAAGAGGGAGTTTTTCCTTCCCACCATCACCAAGTGCTTACTCAAAGGGGGTCGTTTTGACTTTTGGATTTTCTTTGTAATTGTTGTAGGGTCTTTACCTTACAATATAAAGTGCCTTGAGGTGACTCTTTGTTGTGATTTGGCGCTGTATAAATAAAATTGAATTGAGTGCTTTGAATTTCATTTTTAAATAATAAGGTAAACATAATCTTTGTGATCTGAAAGCTTGTGCTTCAAACTGCTTTGAATACTCTGTTTCCAACTGATGAGTTCTGTCATGTGCTTTAGGCATGGTACACCTTTAAAGGCAAACTTGGTGATATAACTGATGGTGCAGGGAGATAATATACAGTCGTTTGGCGATAGCAGAATAAGATCAGCCAACGGTTTTCAGCTGCAGTTTTGTTGTCATTACTATCTTTCTTAAGTGTAACCCCACAAACAAATTTGGTAATACAATATTGTGGCGTTTCCGTGAGTGCTGTTGATATGAATTAACTTCCATTCAGACTTTGTATATACAGGGTGTCACTGTTACTCCAGCATCATTTACCTCCACGCAGAGAGAAGCAGATAGTGACAGGCCTCCTGAAAAAAGCGTCTATGGAGAACTTCACTTACAAGCTCATGCTTTTCAAGCAGAGTCCAAGGTTTCTGAAAAGGAAAACAAACTAAAAATATCTTCGCATGGTTAGTTAAAAACTTTATTTAAAGATACACACATTTTCCAAATAATAAATGAAGGTTCATTCAACCCCAAAAATACATAGGTATGTTTGGAGTGCTTGACCAGAAGTTTAAACAATAAACACAGAATTGCAACTTCTTTCATAATAATTTTAAAGTAGAGGCCTTTTCAGTTTGTTCAGTCTTAGTATTTGAGTGAATGGAGTTGTCGTTGAGTATAGCTCCAACATCCTTAAATATTGTCATTAATACTTTATTTATTTTTATTTATATATAAATAAAGTTCAGAACTGTAGGAGGTGGCTGCTTGGCACTGATGAATCTTGTATCTGTGTGTCCCCAGGAGTCTCAGCCTCGTTCAGGTCTGCTGCAGTCCTCCTTCATCACCTTGTACACTATGTTTCTAACCTGGTCTGCCATGACCAATGAGCCTGGTGAGACTGTTTACTGTTTGCTGGGAGCATTCCTGTAATCTCTAAACTCAAACAAGGTTTTTAGTAATGCTTTTGGTTAACCTGTTGAAATTGTACAGTGTATGTTGCACCTAAGCCAACACAGCATGCTGTAGTTAATTAATTACTCCATCAAGTGTTGATACATAAAGCATTGCTATTAATTTGTAATGTAATGGCATAGAATATGCCTCCAAATAACCAGAATGAGTCGGTGTCAGTTTGTGTAGATTCAAACATTGTTTTGTTTTTGTTTGTTTATTCTTTTGCTGCTACTCAGACCGAGCATGCAACCCCAGCCTGCTGAGTATTTTCCACCAGATCGCAGTCCCATCCCCAGCCCCTCTAGAGATTGAGAACCAGACAGCTGTGGTAATCACTGGGACAGAAGAACCTGTCCTGACATCGCCATACCTGCAGTGGTGGGATGCTCAGAGCATCATGGGACTCATAATATTTATCATGTGCATCCTGTATTCCAGGTAACATTCTCAAAAAGCAAGTCAATCCCCACAGACGCCAGTGTTAAACAGCATTAGAAAGCATGTTTACAGGCTGGTGCAAAAAAATTGTGTGATAGATCTGTAATACACACTCCATGAAAAGACCCTGCTTATTGTACTGCATGTTGTTACAGCCACAGCTAAAACATTGAAAGCACAATCAATCTAAGTGACTGCAACATATAAAGAGGATGCCACACCCAAGTTTAAATTTGGCAGAAAGTAACAGACGTAGAGGAGACCAGGCCAGTCACACAATGGGCCCTAGGACCCAGGACTTCCTTCCCTAAACTAATAACATGAGGGAAATTAAATTAACAAATGAATCAGACTATCAGCGCCTCCATCCCAAGAGGGAAAATAAACAAAATCAAACAAAAGCGGTCCCCACAAGGAACCAGGGACCAGGGCATGCTAGAGCTGCTTGATCTGCAAGACAGGGGCACACACTGCCATCCTCCATTAAATAGACAGAGAACTCAATAATCACTCCCACCTCCGTACCTGAGAACGGGGGAGAGAAAGATAAGCAAAGGTGGAGCAAGGAGAGAGGAAGCAAACACAATGGGGAAGGTGCATAACGTTTAGGTGGGGCCATGTTATGTTTACTGTGTTGAATTTGTGGGGTTAAAATGTGTTCTCTGCGGAGGTTGCAGCTGTTCACATGTTCACATGAAACAACTGGGAGTGTTGATCCTGGCCGAGGTGCGGTTTTGCAATGAGCAGATATGGAATAAGAGAACTATAAACTGGCTGCTTTTCACTCAGTGAGACTCATTTTTGCTGAGGGGGAAAAAAGCAAGCAATATCTTGATAAACTTGATTTGAAAAACGTGATCCCAGTTTTTTTCAGTCCTGGTAATTGAATTAGTATGGGCTGTCTCTGAGGACATGCTGATGTGCCAGTAAGGATCACAGGACCTGCATTTCACAGCTCAGCACTGCACCATCACTGCTGCATGGAGACTTCATTACATCACATGCAAGCCCTTGTCACTAAAAGCAAAATGTATGAAGGGACAGTTGCTCATCATTTGTTACTCCTGGAGCTTTTTGGTAGTGTCATGAACCATACCAGCCAGAAACCTATGTCAAGATCAGCAGTAAACCTGAAGCCAGCAGTGTGGAATAAATGTTTACAATTTCCAAAGAAATAATGCTGTTGCAAATCCAATTAAGTGATGTTATGCTATGAAATATAACTGAGTTTAGCACTAATACAGTAAGATTTATGACTGCCTTGAGTTTCCTTTTTATAGTAAAAAAGGACCTCAACATGTATCTGAAAGCCATGACCTCGACAGAATGATCAGTGTGAAGAATTAGAGCCTTAGCCCTCAGGGCACTCTCTGGAATTCTTCAAATTCAAAATTTCAGCATAAAAGTGTTACTGAGGATATTACTTTTTAAATTTTTCATCAAGTTGCAAGTCAATTTACCATTTGTAGTTCTCCACTTGGTAAAGAATTAACCAATTGTAAGCCTTTCTTAGCAAAGGCTTCTGTATTTGTTTGAGTTATTTGCTCTTCTCTGTTCTTGGTCACAGTTCAATTGTTTGTTTTGCCCCCAGCATTCGTTCATCCAGCAACAGCCAGGTTAACAAGCTGACCATGGCATCCAAAGACTCAGTCATCCTTGCTGAGGGGGGCAGCACAGCTGACCTGTCAGAGGAGTCAACGGGGCCCAGACGGGTAGAGGACAACGAGCGGGACATGGTCCAGTACAGCTACTCCTTCTTCCATTTCATGCTCTTCTTGGCATCACTTTACATCATGATGACCCTCACTAACTGGTACAGGTCAGTGGAGCCCTCGTGTCAGCACAGCATCTGAACTGTAATCTAAAGTACTTGTGCAGTCAGTAATGCCTTTTTTTTCCACTAATACCTATTCAGCTCAATTCGGCTCAGTTTTGTTCGTTTTCCATTAACAGTTGAGTACTACCTCAGCAAGGTGGCCCGAAAGTATGGTGACATCATTTGTATGCAACACAAATACAAACGGTTGCTCCGTCTAACTTCCTCTTCATTCTGTCGTCAGCCACCAAGCAGAAAAGCACCTGTGGTTGTTAGTATGTAGCCGTTTTCCTCATTGTCGGGTTTTAAAAACAGTGGTTTTGATTCTTGTGAGGAACTCGCTCTCATGACTTATGTAGTAACGTCACTGGCCAATCAGTGGCATGAATTTTGTTGACGTCACATTTTTGGCTCCTAAGCTCACTTGGAACTGCTGAGTGGGTACTAAAAAAAGAACCTGGCACCAGGTACTACCACCTAATGGAAAACCCTAAAATCTGAGTTGAGTAGAGTAGGCACTGGTGGAAAAGCGGCATAAGACGACAAAAGCACTATGCGTATGCCGGTCCCTTCCATTCCTTCTGTGCATCCATTCAGATGCATGAACCAGATTGACAGAAATTAAACATATAAGAAATTTTTTTGCTGTTAGCCTAAATACTATACCATAAGCATAAAGAAATGGTGCGTTTGGTGGGGACTGTTTTTACACTCCAGCCTAGGGCAAACCAGAGCACAACACAGTTGTGTCTAGTCTAGTTGGAATCAGGAAATTGGCAGCACCAAGCTGATCTTGTTAGATCCCAATTTAAAATTGACACCTCCAGTTTCCCACCTAGAGCTTACATAATCAAAAACAGAAGAAAAAGATCAGCACCACCCCCAGGCAGGGAGGAGCAAACACAATGCACAATCCAAAATATATCACCTGGGTCATAACACCCCCCCCCCACCCCACCCCACCACCGCTTAAGACTAAGAATTTCTTCCCCCAAGAAATGACCTAATACTCTACATGAGAGAGTGCACCAGTAAGCCCCTTTAAAAGGTAAATCTCAGTGTTGAAATCTTGCAGCAATGAAGACCAGCATATAAGACACTGATGGTGCAAACCACGTCTCCCGCAGAACCGCACAGTCTGCCAGACTAAATCCAGGTGACTCCTGAGTGGTTTCACGATTGGCAAACGACAATGACACACACCCTCATCCCACTCTTTTTTCGAACGCTACACAACATTTTCACTGCGTGGATTTCAAAGGCTGGAATCTCTTAGAATCTCTTCAATACACTCAACATCTTCATGAAGCTGTGACCTCAAAACAGATTCCAGTACAGCTTGTCGGTGAGTCTTGTAAAAAAAAAAAAAAAAAAATATTCGCAGAGACTCGGCTGAACTTTAGAATTTTGGCTATCGCAATCTTGTTTTGTGGTTTATCTATCTGTTTGTTTATTTATTTATTTAAACTTAGCCATCAGGCAGAGATGTCCAAACCTGAGATAGAAACTTGGACACTGCACCACATTTTCTGTGTAGCCAGTACATCTCCAGTCCTGAATATGGTAAACTGATGGAACAAAATTACTGAATTTCATTCAAAGATGGTTTTCAGATAGAAACATGCACTTGCAGTTCCTCTACAATGAAAAAGAATGACTTTACTATATAATTATTTAGTGGTGACAGTGTGCAGTGCAATGGGAAAACTCAGCAACAAATTCATTATTTTTTAAAGCCTCAAAACTTGACAGTAAATGATGGCAACTCAGCTACTTTTGCTGTGTTTTCTTTTGTCCTGATAGTCCTGACACAGACTACACCATAACCAGCAAGTGGCCAGCAGTCTGGGTGAAGATTACCTCCAGCTGGGTGTGTTTGGCTCTGTACATCTGGACACTGGTGGCCCCCATGATCCTCACCAACCGGGACTTCAGCTGATCAGCCAAAGTCTCTCTCCCTCCACAGTGTGCACTACAAACCTCATTTTTTTCTTTTTACATAAAGTTTCTCAATGATGCCTACATCCTATGTCAAGATGGACCCAGTCTATAAACTTTTTGCTGGATTCTGATTGAATTAAATGTTTGTGTTTCCGAAGTGCCCAAACAGTTGTTGTCAAATAATTTATGAAATCAAACCTTTTTGAATTTTTGTTATATACTTTAAAGCTAGTTTCATTTTTTTGCTCAAACAACAATTTATGATAGATGCTTAGTTAAAGAATGAATACTCTCAATTAGGGCTGCAACAATTTCTTGAGCAACTTGAATAATTTGATGATTAAAAAAAATCCTTGACACAAATTTGTTGCTTTGATGTTTCGTTTAAACTCTGTAGCTCAGATGTATCCATGTTAGCGGAGCGTTTTGGCCACATTAGCAGCATTAAAGTTCTCCGTCATTTGGAAAAAAACGACCCTTTTAACGCTGCCACGTTTTTGTGTGTTGTGCTCGTGCCCTTTATTAAATGATGTAATAATTGATAGAACACTTGATTACTAAGATCAGTAGTTGCAGCTGTACTCTCAATATGGTAAATGGACTGCTTCTTATATAGTTCTTTACTACTCTGAGCACCCACTTTATATAACATGCCTCGTTCACACACACAAACCTAAGTGCTCTCTATCAAACATTCACACTCATAAATACATCAGGAGCAGCTCAGGGTTCAGTATCTGGCCCAAGGACTGGAGCAGCCAGGGATTGAACCACCAACCTTTCAATTACCGGATGACCTGCTCTACCTCCTGAGCCAGAGCTTCCTGTTATGATTGTTGAGAGTATTCATTCTTACAGCTGTAACTTTGGGGGTTGTGATGGGGTGAACTGCATTCACTAGAAGAGGATGTAGTTGGCTGTCGAGCCTTCATATGCCTTATGTCTGAAAAATGTTAGCTTAGATTATTGGAGAGCATGTACATGAATGTCACTGACATTACTGCAGTATGACCTGAAGTCAACTTAAGTTTCTGCCAAATGTACATGGACTTACAGGTCTTAAGATGTAACAGTGTCAGTGGTTAAAAAGTATCCAAAAAATATTCATCACTTACATCTCTGAATAACCTGGAAAAGCTTCAGTATTTTTGGATTGTTATTGTAAAGAATGTATTTCTGTAATCCAAAAAAGATTGTATTTTAAGGAAAGTAAGCTATATCTGAATCCAAACATTGTTTGAGCATATAAATCTGACCAAATGCCTTGTGATCCAAAGTATTCAGCGTGGTTAGTGAGTTGTGAGTTCTCCGTAGTGCTTCTGCAGGTTCTGATCATACTGTTTATTCATTTACATTTATAACAGCAGTGTGCTCATTTCTTTCTTTTTTTTGTTTGTTGTTAAGTTGTTATGATTCTCAGCACTGTACAAACACTGTAAACGAATAAAGGTAAATTTTCAGCTTCCATTGTGTCTTATTAAACTTTAGGACTTTTTTTGACCCCTTTGATTCCACAATATTGTGTCCTAATGCTCCGTGCTGCTCTTCATACCCATCACTGCAAATCTCTGCAGAATCGTCAAAGGATTTCTCAAAGTGGCGTCAATCAGAGTTTTACTGAAAGCTGACAAGAATGGAGATCGGAGAATGCAGTCCCCCGTCACCACATCAGACAGCTCACTACTGTGCTCACATACTCAAATCATTTGATTTGATAATGTTATCTGACATAAAGAGTTACTTTAAAGATTACTCACAATAGTGAGTGACGAAAGGAGTGTGCAGTTGGGGTGATGTTATATTCACTTTAGTGGTGCAAATTTATGACATGTATAAGTAAAGAGATGCAGCCTTAGGGTAACCTGGGTAATTACCTGCTTTGCCCAGTTGGTAATTTGACCTCAACCTGTAATACTGTTATAATGTACCTGTTTATAATGTATTAACAGTTATGTTAAAATGGTGTTATAGGCTGTTCACCAAGTGTTGTTTTATATTGTTTGTTACCAAGTACAGCATGTCTAAGGCAGTGAAGGGTTTTGTCAGCAGATGGCAGAATTCACCAGAGGAAAGGATCAACTCACTGACTTCCAACTTGGCTTTCCTTTTGACTCACAACCACAGTAACTGTCACAACAGAAAAGTCATTAAGCTTCTGTTCACTGACACACAACAGAATGACCGAGAAAAACAGATACTGAACACGAGGCGGAGATAGACCGCGTCTGGTCCTGTGTGCAAAGAAATGTTTCTGATGACCTGTAGAAGGGTCAGCTCATATTCACCGTTTTCAGTTGTCACACTGATCTGGTTGCCAGAGGTGAAGTCATAAAATTGGAAAGAATGCATCCATGCTATAGAGTTTATGTTTTCAGAATGGTAAGCACTGCACCATCATTTGCTGCCCAAAGTAGTGAATTGTGTTTTCTTTGTAGTGCTCAAAGTAAAAGAATCCGCAAACCGTGTTACAAGTTTCAGCAGCTGCAAGTGTGACTCCGCGGTATCCCTCTCCCTGGTGTGTGTATTATAGCCTGCTAGTTTTCTGTGTTTGTCAGATATTTGTCTCAGCTCCCTTGAATGTGTGTTCCCTCAGTTCTCCTGCTTGCTTCCTGAATTTGTTAGGTTTATGCGTGTTGTATTGCTGAGTACTTTTGTTTTTTTGGATTACACGAGAGCTTTGATTAAAGTTCTTTTGTTTTTTTAACCTGTGTGTTAGTGTCATTGTTATCTGCAGTGATGTCCTCGCTAAACTTCACAGCATCGCTGACTGTGGGCAAAAAAACTGTTGTTAAACCCCATCTGATTACACAGGAAGGTAAAGTGTGTAACACTGATAATCTTGTTACAGTGACTCCATTTAAGTGGTAGGATGTACAGTCGTCTTCTTCCTATCTCACGTAGCATCCTCCTCTGCCACAACAAACCTCTGCATGTCTTCTCTCACTATAGGGGAGAGTGGGGTAAGATGAGCCACTTGTTGCGTTTTTGGTTCTACAATGAAAACATCAATTCTTAATTTGGATTGTTGTCTAGCAAATGAAATTGTAAGAATGAGTCTAACGAACAGCTCTGGAAATATGACATCACAAAAAAAGTGCTCCAGTGACTCAGTTTGCCCCAGGCACGGGGTAAGTTGAACCAGTTCACAGGGTAAAGTGAGCCATCTATTTTTTTCCAGTATCAAAACAGACAAAAAAAAATTATTTTTCCAAAATTTGAATTTAGGTTACCACAAATCAATCTGCGTATAGTTTGATTTTCTTATATTTACCACTGATAAAAAAATAACTTTAAAGTGAAGGTATAAATGATGTACTTTTTTCAAAATCGTTTGATTTTCGTTTAGGAATCAGAAAAAAAAATTGGAAAATGGCTCGTTTCCCAATTACCATTTCAAAATTGGAAAGCAAACAATGAAAAACGAGCCTTTTCTGTTTTTTGATTTGTCAAAAACAAACAGAAAACAAAAAAATGAACCGAGTGGGGCAGGGGGTAATTTGAACCAGTGGTTCAATTAAACCCATGGCCCTTGGCTCACTTTGCCCCATAGCAGCCATTTTGAACAAAATGGTCTAGTATAGCTAATAAGGCCAATCTGTAACAAAATGATTGACATGGTTTTATAGCTTCGGAATCCACCAATATATACCCTGGATAACAATGCCTTAAAAACAATTTATCTTGATATAATTTTCATTAAACATGAAATGCTAAAAAATTACTTTGACAAGGAAAAATTGGTTATTTGTGGAAAAAAAATCTTACCAATTGTCACATGTACTCCTGCCTTTTTCAGTATGATTGAAATGATGGCTGCTACCTATAAGTAAGGTCACATGGCCCTAGACAAGCATAGTTGCTAATATACTGAGGGTGGGTGTACCCACTGGCTCATCTTACCCCACTCTCCCTATCCATAAAACTTCCCAGTGGTCTTCCTCTTTTCCTCTTAACAGGCTGTCATGGTCCCTTGGACATAGGATTGTTGAGTTTTTTGGGATATTTGGGGGTTTTACCACTTTGTATGGATTAAGGTAATTTCTCTTTTCCCCTTTTTGTCCCCTCAGTCTCATCATTGTCAAGTTCACATGTGTAGGTCTGTTAACGGCCACTTCCTGTTTTACTTTGGCAGCCCTCTGTATTCAGTTTTGCTTCCTCTTGTCTCATTAGTGTATCAGACCTTTTCTCCCCGACTGTGTCCACTCTCCTCTCATTATCTCTTGTGTATTTATTTCCTCCCTGTTTTTGTGCAGATTACTCACAAAAAGCTTTTGTTATTTCTGGCTGATATCCTGCAAATCCATTTTTGTGTTTGTTTCTTTTTGGAAACGTGGGTGCTCGTCATACCCCAACCAGCACCTGGTATGCCAAGGTGGTATGGCTTTTAGTAGATGTTACATATACACTGCTCAAAAATATAAAGGGAATACTCAAATAACACATCCTAGATCTGAATGAATGAAATATTCTCATTGAATACTTTGTTCTGTACAAAGTTGAATATGCTGACAACAAAATCACACAAAGATCATCAATGGAAATCAAATTTATTAACCAATGGAGGCCTGGATTTGGAGTCACACACATAATTAAAGTGGAAAAACACACTACAGGCTGATCCAACTTTGATGTAATGTCCTTAAAACAAGTCAAAATGAGGCTCAGTATTGTGTGTGGCCTCCACGTGCCTGTATGACCTCCCTACAATGCCTGGGCATGCTCCTGATGAGGTGGCGGATGGTCTCCTGAGGGATCTCCTCCCAGACCTGGACTAAAGCATCCACCAACTCCTGGACAGTTTGTGGTGCAACGTGATGTTGGTGGATGGAGCGAGACATGATGTCCCAGATGTGCTCAATCGGATTCAGGTCTGGGGAACGGGCGGGCCAGTCCATAGCTTCAATGCCTTCATCTTGCAGGAACTGCTGACACACTCCAGCCACATGAGATCTAGCATTGTCCTGCATTAGGAGGAACCCAGGGCCAACCGCACCAGCATATGGTCTCACAAGGGGTCTGAGGATCTCATCTCGGTACCTAATGGCAGTCATGCTACCTCTGGCAAGCACATGGAGGGCTGTGCGGCCCTCCAAAGAAATGCCACCCCACACCATTACTGACCCACTGCCAAACCGGTCATGCTGAAGGATGTTGCAGGCAGCAGATCGCTCTCCACGGCGTCTCCAGACTCTATCACGTCTGTCACTGTGCTCAGTGTGAACCTGCTTTCATCTGTAAAGAGCACAGGGCGCCAGTGGCGAATTTTCCAATCCTGGTGTTCTCTGGCAAATGCCAAGCGTCCTGCACGGTGTTGGGCTGTGAGCATAACCACCATCTGTGGACGTCGGGCCCTCATACCATCCTCATGGAGTCGATTTCTAACCGTTTGTGCAGACACATGCACATCTGTGGCCTGCTGGAGGTCATTTTGCAGGGCTCTGGCAGTGCTCCTCCTGTTCCTCCTTGCACAAAGGCAGAGGTAGCGGTCCTGCTGCTGGGTTGTTGCCCTCCTACAGCCTCCTCCATGTCTCCTGGTGTACTGGCCTGTCTCCTGGTAGCGCCTCCAGCCTCTGGACACTACGATAAAAATTATAATTTTTTCCCACCATTTTTGTGATGAAAACTTCCACAATGACACAAAAGTCTCTCAGCCGCCTGAGGAGGTACAGATGCTATCTGACCTTCTTCCCAGTGTTGTTAATGTGATAAGGCCAGGACAGGTCCTGTCAGATGGTCACTCCCAGGTATTTGAAAGTGTCCACTCTTTCCACCTCAGCACCACTGATGAGAAGTAGATGATAGTCCCCCTGCTGCTTCCTGCTGATGTACACAATGAGATCTGAGCAGAAGGTGGTTCTCCCAACACCAGTTCTCTAGGCGGGGGACCTCCCTCCAGTTAGCTGTCTCTTCATTGTGGGAGATCAGTCCCACAACAGCTGTGTTGTCAGCAAACCTAATGATGATGTTGGACTCTAATGTGACCTTTACAGAGACAACTGCTTTAATGTTTCTGAATTAACCGTTTCTAATCTGATCTGAGATCAGCTTCACTGGTAGATGACGTCTCTCTGACAGCCACAGCAGAGATGTTTCATTGAGTCATAGTTTCATATTTAGCTGGAAGCATTCAGAGCAGTTTTCCAAGTCTGTGATGAATGTGAAGTTTCACCGATAAAGTCAAACACGTTATAATGAATGTCTCAGCTTTACAGGTTTTAAATATTTCAGTACAGTTTTGGGAGGATGAGACATTTTAATTAAAGAATGCAGATTGTGTCGGGAAAATGAATTCATTATGAAATGACTGGAGCCTGAACTGGATCTGGATACTTATCTGAATCCATGATCCTGATCAATTTGGATCCTCCTGCTGTGCGGGTGGACTCGGACACAGTTTGCTGATCCGTTATAGAGCCTCTGATCACCGATTTAGGTGATTTTCATGTGAAAATATGTTGAGATCTATACTCTAAACGTCTGCAGATGAATTCACTCCTCTGATGCTCTGACAGCAACTTTATAAATGAGGAAATGAATGGGAGTGTCAAACAGGTGGTTCAGGTGCAGCAGGAGGGGAGGAGTCAGAGAGACACTCAGTTTGTTGGATAAAACCTGCCAGAGAGCAGGTTAGGTTCACAGAGTCTGTTACCATGGTAACTGACTCAGAGTCGGTGTTGGCTCTCTTTCTGGAAGTGAAAACCTGAGTTTCCCTCATTTTAGGGTTAACAAACCCAGAGTTGTAGCTAAACCTGCTTCCTGGAATAGGTCCCTGAAGGTTTGTGGTTCAATTCCTGGCTGCTCTGGTCTGCATGCCAAAGTATCCTTGTGCAGATACTGACCCCCAAGCTGCTCTCTGATGTATTCACTGGAGTATGAATGTTTGTGAAAGGTAGATAGAAAGCACTTAGATCTAAATATGAAGACATGTTGTATGAAGTGCTTTGAGTAGAAAAGTGTTTTATAAGAACCAGTCCATTTACCATTTCAGGTTAGGAGGCTGGGAGAATGCGTTTCATTTTTTTTTCAACATTCTCAGTGTTGTGCACCATGAATCAGATCCTCAGGCTGAGAATGCCAATGTAGACTCCTACTGTACTGTAATGTCCTAAGATATCTGAGGAAGAATGCTCAGAGGAAATGATCTGAACTGTGGTGCATGCCAGGATGCCACCTCTGCCTCTGGCACTTTCAGTTCTTTCACCGGGAATAAAAAATAGCAACCATTCTGAAAAAAGTCCAGAGATGCATGAAAATGTCAACTTTAAATGAGATTGACTAAATTTTAATCAGGTAAGGTTGATGTTATGGCTCTGTACTCCAGACCTTTTGGCCTCACTTTGTATTCTAGAAAATGTCTCTCAGACCACACGTGTACTTAAACGACGACTTCTAAAGCATGATTTAGAACACGGATTATCATGAAAACGGATAAAATTAATGAGCAATCTAAAGTAAAATTTATAGAACAAGTGAGAAATTTTATTACATTTTACTGTGATAATTAATCTTCTTGGCTGTGCTTTTCAAAATAACTAACCTAATGATGTAGTCAGAGATGCACAGTGGCGAGCCAGAAAGTCTCTACCAAACATAAATTTGTTATGATAACATGTTTTTGAAGTTAAACACTTTACTGGATGTTCCCTGGATGAGGCGAACTCCTGTTTCGTGGCACGGCGCTTTGTTCATTTAACCTCAGAGTCTGTTGAACATGCTTCCTGGACTCAGCCCGTGATTAGCAGATGGCCTGCTACACCTCCTGGAGCTGCAGCCACCCCCAATTGCCGCCTTTCATAAACTAACTGCTTAGTCATAGTTGTAGACTAAGAAATTTGGACTTTGCGTAAGTTTGAGGTTTGTGGTGAAATCGCAGTAGGAACAGTGTAAATGTTCAGATTGGAATTTCCAGAGAATGATCCAAAAAATGCAAGCATTGTGGGAGCTGTCTAGATGTGACTAAGAAAATGACCTTGGACCAGAGATTGATAAAATAAAGTAAGGTTTTTACTATGTTCTGACAACTGTTTGATCACACTTTGTCCTTAGCAGAGCACCTGTATTTCTATATTTCCATGGCGATGCAGGAAAAGTTGCTGCTTGTGCAGATAAGTTCATACTACTTGGAAATCCAGCAAGATGATTCTATATGGATGGCAGAAGAGCTGGAGGATTCTTTACATCTGTTTGACAGTATACCGTGGTCTCTCATTGACTCACAGAGGCTGCAGCATGCCATGGTCCTGGTGCAGACTGAGGTGACGCTTCTCCTCAGGGCTCATCATTAAGTGTGACCAGGGTTTGGTGAACAGTGACATGGCAATTTCTGCACAGCAGAAGCTCCAGGAAACCTGATGTGGTTTTTGCCTGCCCACCAGACCTGCAAAGCTAACTCAGCCACAATACAGGGGACATCCCCGTGCCACACCTCAAGGTGTCATTGGCCATTGTGATGCCAGTGATGTTTGACAAGTTTAGGTCAAAAGTGATGCAGAAGGTGACCAGTCTAAGGAGCAACACCAAGAGTTTGAGATCCACATAAAGAGCCTCCCCTAGAAGAGGAAGATGGCCAGTTTTCTAATTTGATATACAAGTTGTACAACATATAGGTTAGCAACTTGATCCCTGACAGGTACGATCAGTTCTATTATCAGTTCAGATTAGATGCTGTTAACTTGGTCTGTAGTTCATGGGTTGACACCATCATGTTGAAGACCGTAAAAGTTTCCAGTTGTGATCAAAATCCCCCATATACATCCTGGAATTATGCCATCACACTGAAGAACATTTCTTTTTTGAGAGAAAAATGTGCCTTTGTTAACAAAAAGAGTGACAAGAATCCAACACCTCTGTACACACAGAGAAGTAGATTTGACCTGCTGTATTGCAAATAAAAGAACAAAATTCAGAAATATGCACATGACAGAGTAGAAGATTTTTGAAATGGCAGAAATCCAAACCACCAAACAATTCAATTCAATTCCATTCAGTTTTTATTTATATAGCACAAATTACAAAATTGCCTCAAGATGGTAAAAACCCTACAATAATAGAGAGAAAACCTCATCTAACCCCCTATGACCAAGCACTTGGCAACAGTAGGAGGGGAAAACTACCTTTTAACAGGAGCAGCAACCGGGATCAGGGAGAGACAGCCATCTGGGGGTGAGGGGAGGATAAATGATGGGATGTGGGATCAGTGTGAGTATCAGCCAAAATCCACAACATCTCTGAAAACCATTAAGGATCATTGTATCAGACAAAGGTCTACTAAAAAGATGTCTGATGTCTTCTAAATGTATTATGTATTATAAATGTTCTGCTCTATTGGATCACTTTGGAATGTTCTTGTTTTATTTTTTAACCTCTAAACATCTACCTGTCACTGGAAACCCATGTAGGATTATGGGTAGAGTTTGGTCAACTTTAACATTCACCCCTTTAATAGAATTTATATCGACTGTTTATGGAAGACCCAAATTTAAAAGCTTAAATGTATCATTTTCTAATTTCTGAATATATGCCTGGATAGATTGCCGGTGACCTGGTGGAGGTTTAGAGATCAAAACAAAGCATATTTGTTTTCATCTAATTTTCTCCTTCTTCTTCTTTCAGCTGCTCCAGTTAGGAGTCACCACAGTGGCTCATCTACCTCCTTCTCACCCTATCCCTTGTATTCTCCTCTGTCACACCAACCACTGCATGTCCTCTCTCACTACATCCATAAAAGGATGAGAGGAAAAGAAGAAGACCACAGTGAAGTGCCCTTCTTCTCTTCCTGTTACCTGACAACTCCTCATCTCTAAATTTGTCTCCAAAATGCTCGACCTGAGCTGTCCCTCTGATATACTCATTTCTAATCCGGTCCATCCTGGTCACTCCCAATGAAAACCTTGACATCTTCAAGTCTGCCCCTCTCGCTCTGATTCCTGTCTTTTTGTTTGTGCCACTGTCTCCAAACCGTACATCATGGCAGGTCTCACTATCATCTTGTAAACCTTCCCTTTCATTCTTGTTGCTATCCTTTTGTCACAAATCACCCCTGACGCTCATCTCCATCCTCTCCACTCTGCCTGCACTCTTTTCTTCACCTCTCTTGACCCCAGGTATTTAAACTCATCCACCTTCACTATCTCTACTTCTTGTAACTTCACTTTTCCACCTTCACTTTTCCACTATTCACACACATCTATTTTGTCTTGCTTCAATTGACTGTCATTCCTGTTTTCTCCACTGCATACCTCCACCTGTCCAGGCTCTCTTCCACCTGCTCCCTACTCTCACTACAGATCACAATGTTGTCTGCAAACATCAAAGTCCACATAGACTCCTGCCTGACTTTATCTGTTATGCAAAAAACAACGGGCTCAGGGCTGATTTCTGATGTAATCTCACCTCCACCTGGAGCCCATCCTGCTGCACACCTCATCACTGTCATGCTGCATAGTACTATACTTCTCTGCTACCCCTTATTTCTCATACAATACCACAGTTCCTCTCTTGGCATCCTATTATATGCTTTGTCTAGATCTGCATAGACACAGCGCAATTGCTTCTCTATACTTCTCCATCAACCTTTTTTCTGGGTATGAGCCCACACTGCAGCGTAAACTGCCTTCAAAAACAGAAATCAAAGGCTGATCATTAGGAAAATAAATCATCATGTTGGCAGAGCAAAAAATGTTCTGGTTTAAAGAAGCAATGAATTTTGCTAATTATAATTTGGAGCATCATCCATTGTGAGTTTCAATGATAATCTCAAACTAGCAATCATAGTATTCACATTAAAGAAATGTTTTAAGAAATAAATGCTGTTAACAACACTATGCTACACTTTTCTTTCGCCAGCAAATACATTTCTAACTGAGCCCAAACTTTAAGTTGTCAAAGTATATATCGGCATAGACAGTTTTAATGAGAGTAAATATCTCATTTCAAGTCTGACATTGCAAAACCTTATCAAGGAGCCCATGGCTCTCTTCAACCTGATAGCTGCTTGTTTGTTTGATTATGTTGCCATGAGACAGCAGCAGTTCATTATATAAAACCATGCCCCACATATCTTTATGATGACTATTAGCTCAATAGCTAAAGACTAATTACTGCAAAACCAGGTGTCCTGTTTCTTAATAAGAGATTGTCAGGATGTGGAGGCTTGAGCCCATCTCAGCTAATTCCTTTTTAGAGATGATAATAGTTTTGTTTGAGCTCCCTTAAAAGCCTTCACTTGATCCAAAACGCTGCAGTGAGTGTACTAACAGGACAGAGGTCCGATTTCTCCCATATCAGCTTCTTTTCATTGGCTCGTCATATGGCTCACATTTTCCCATGATGCACTGAGCATTTCTTCTGCACTCTCCTCTTTTCACTTCCCATGCACTTTTCCCCCCACTTTTGCATATCAGTAACTTGTCTATACTCTCTCCCATGGTTTGTGTTTTGTCTTCATTTTTGTTCACGGTCTCTCTATACCAGTCTGAATCTGAAGTTCCAAAATACACCAAACAATGTGAGCAGGAGGTTAAAACACTTTTTCTTCACAGACTTCATGGCTATGTGTTCTCTGGAAGAAGCTGCACAATGTTGGTGCCACCTCATACAGTCCTCATACACATTCATCAGGTTGTTTACTGTTTTTCTTGCTGGACTCTGTTTACAGAATCAGAAAGTATGTCCCAGGAAAAATCTTCCAGATGGAAATATTTATCTGTTGCAATAACACATCTGTTTGGGATGCTGCTCAAATGCTTAAAAGACACAAAGGAAACAGACAGAAGGAGCCTTTTTATAGTCTGCTTTTCACACTGGAATATTCAGAGTTCCTGATTCACTGAGGAAGTGAGACCCATCTGAATATATGCCTGAGACGGGAGAAGGATTTTGCAACCTTAAAGGAAGAAAGATGCTTCATAGTACTAAGATTTTGCACAAGTTCCTGTATTTTTGCCCTGCGGAGTATATTTCACACAATAGTCTGGTGAGAATGGAAGTTGTGGATATTATTTTTGCAGAATCAAGGAGCAGTTCATAATTATTGTTCTGCCTTCAATCAAATATCTGAAGCCACTGTGGTGGCTTTTGTGTACACTTCAGTGGGCCAAGGAAATGTTGAACTGAGAAAATATATATCCTCGTTGTGTTATGTTCTTGTTTATAGAACAGTCCTGGTCTGATTAATGAGTCTGATTCAAGCCAGAGCTCAAGTGTTTATTCTCAACAAGCCTGGTACTCACATACTGGCTGCTAGAGCACAGCACGCCACAGATCCGAGAAGTCATTTAGTGAAATTCTTACACCTCAGCCATCCAATGGTCCTTGGCCTGAACTTCCTTCTTTATTGTGCTGCTTTAGGCAGGAAACTTTCCTCAATAATGATACAGTTCCAGAGAATCCTGAACAATAGATGATATCAGCAGATATAATCCTTACAGTGTAATGATGTAATACTTACAGTAAAAGTTTGGGCACACCAGGTTAAGCGAATTTAAACTGAAAAGAACTCCAAAAGGCATAAAGCTAAAAATGACACATTTCCTTTATATTTAAGTAAATACTTAAAAAAAATTCATCATAACAAAAAAGGAAAGTTTGGGTACCCTGCATGGTTAGTAACTAGTAGCACCTCCAACCTAGTAGCGATCCTACATTTTGAACGCAGGGAATGGCAACCTGAAAACACTTTGCAATCTTCTTGTAGCCTTCACCTGCTTTGTGGGCCTCCGCCATTTTTATTTGCAGAGTGATCAGAAGCTACTTAGAAGAACCCCGTGGCTGCTGATTTTTTGGGGGGGCAGTCAGGTCAGTCTGTGTATTTATAAACCTTTGAAATTTGGCCTTTCCTAATGATATAAACTTTCTGAGGTGTATGCAGACCCCACCACCACCACCACCACCACCACACACACACGCACACACACACAAACACACAAAATGCACCCTCTCAAGGTTTACTGTGTTCATGCAAGAAAGTTGCGGTTACTTATAAATATGATTGTTTTTACTCCATTGATGCAGAAAAAATATGATAATATGATTATGAAAAACAAAACAAAAACTTCACTATCTTGTGACCTTTTTATTTCCTGAAAATGTTACCGCAGGCAAGGAAATTACAGTTATAGTGATATGAAGTGGCTGAACTGTTGTTGGCACACCCGTTCCTGAAAATGTACACATGACATGACTTGTACCTGGGCCTATTGCCAAATTGCTCCAAGCCTGGAAAGAAATGTACACAGCTGGTGATTTTGCTGCCTGAACAAGGTACCAATAAAACAGTGAAAAATGAAATGGGGATGATCATGTATAACACCTTGAGGTGACTGTTTGTTGTGATTTGGCACAGTATGAATAAAAGTGAATTAAATTAAAATACAGTGGGGTCAAAATGTCTGAGACCAGTAGATAAATGTAATTCATGTTTCATACAAACTGTCCAGTCAAAGGACTTGACCAGCTTGGAAATTATGGCATTTCTATCTATCTATCTATCTACAGTGGTGTGAAAAAGTGTTTGCCCCCTTCCTCATTTCCTGTTTTTTTGCATGTTTGTCACACTTAAGTGTTTCGGAACATCAAACCAATTGAAACAATAGTCAAGGACAACACAAGTAAACACAAAATGCAATTTGTAAATGAAGGTGTTTATTATTAAAGGTGAAAAAAAATCCAAACCATCATGGCCCTGTGTGAAAAAGTGATTGCCCCCTAAACCTAATAACTGGTTGGGCCACCCTTAGCAGCAACAACTGCAACCAAGCATTTACGATAACTTGCAATGAGGCTTTTACAGCGTTCTGGAGGAATTTTGGCCCACTCATCTTTGCAGAATTGTCCTAATTCAGTTACATTAGAGGGTTTTCGAGCATGAACGGCCTTTTTAAGGTCATACCACAACATCTCAATAGGATTCAGGTCAGGACTTTGGCTAGGCCACTCCAAAGTCTTCATTTTGTTTTTCTTCAGCCATTCAGTGGTGGACTTGCTGGTGTGTTTAGGATCATTGTCCTGCTGCAGAACCCAAGTTCGTTTCAGCTCGAGTACACGAACAGATGGTCGGACATTCTCCTTCAGGATCTCTTGGTAGACAGCAGAATTCATAGTTCCATTTATCACAGCAAGTCTTCCAGGTCCTGACGCAGCAAAACAGCCCCAGACCATCACACTACCACCACCATATTTTACTGTTGGTATAATGTTCTTTTTCTGAAATGCAGTGTTCCTTTTACGCCAGATGTAATGGGACACACACCTTCCAAAGAGTTCCACTTTTGTCTCATCGGTCCACAGAATGTTTTCCCAAAAGTCTTGGGGATCATCAAGGTGTGTTTTGGAAAAATTGAGACGAGCTTTAATGTTCTTTTTGCTCAGCAGTGGTTTTCTCCTTGGAACTCTGCCATGCAGGCCATTTTTGCCCAGTCTTTTTCTGATGGTGGAGGCATGAACGCTGACCTTAACTGAGGCAAGTGAGGCCTGCAGTTCTTTGGACGTTGTTGTGGGGTCTTTTGTGACCTCTTGGATGAGTCGTCGCTGCGCTCTTGGGGTAATTTTGGGCGGCCGGCCACTCCTGAGAAGGTTCACCACTGTTCCATGTCTTCGCCATTTGTGGATAATGGCTCTCACTGTGGTTCGCTGGATTCCCAAAGCTTTGGAAATGGCTTTATAACCCTTTCCAGACTGATATATCTCAATTACTTTCTTTCTCAATTGTTCCTGAATTTCTTTGGATCTCGCCATGATGTGTAGCTTTTAAGGATCTTCTGGTGGACCTTACTGTGTCAGGCAGCTCCTATTTAAGTGATGTCTTGATTGAGAACAGGTGTGGCAATAATCAGGCCTGGGAGTGGCTAGAGAAATTGAACTCAGGTGTGAAAAACCACAGTTATAGTATGTTTTAACAAGGGGGGCAATCACTTTTTCACACAGGGCCATGATGGTTTGGATTTTTTTTCACTTTTAATAATAAACACCTTCATTTACAAATTGCATTTTGTGTTTACTTGTGTTGTCCTTGACTATTGTTTAAATTGGTTTGATGTTCCGAAACACTTAAGTGTGACAAACATGCAAAAAAACAGGAAATGAGGAAGGGGGCAAACACTTTTTCACACCACTGTATCTATCTAAGCAATACAATATGTCTTCAACACTTACTATCACTTCAGTAATAATCTGGAGGAATGAACATCATACTTGTAAGAAATATTCCCTGATTTGGTATTTTTATATGGTGGTGGAGAGTCCTATCTGACATGGCAGTCCCAAATTTCCAGTATGTGTTCTGCTTGACGTAGATCTGTTGACTTTGAAAACCATAGCATATTCAATTCAGTTTTATTTATATAGTGCCAAATTACAACGAACAGTTGCCTCAAGGCTCTTTGCATATAATCAAAGTTCTTCTAGTTGTAGTTCTGATCATTTAGTAACCTCTGTGAGCACTTATTTTGGATTGTGAATCATGTAAGCGTACTTAAGTTTAAGTGATCACTAGAACATAAAAACTGCGTGCATATTTCACACAAAACCATTAAAAACATTGAACACTTAAACAATTTTCCCCTTAAGTGCTATACTTTTACCACCACTGTTGTTGTATAATCCTTCCATATTCTGTATATTCATTTTCATACATATATATTCAGTGGATGTGGGCCATGTCATTCTGGAAGATAGCACTCCCAATCAGGACAAAAATGTTTCAGCATAGGATAGAGAAGATTACTCAAAAAAAAAAAGCAGAAATTTGCAGTGATTTTTTCCTCTGAGGCAGATGTGTCAAAAGCATTGTAACTGGTAATATCAGTTAGGACCAACAAGTAAAAACACTGCATGTGTGAATATATTAAATCTCTTAAAACACCTCAAAATGCATCCACTTTGTCATGAAATGCAATAGAAGGACCCAAATGCATGCTGAGGCACAAATAAACAAAAAGGGAACCTTTTTATGGCTGTATAAAATAACAAAGTCCAAAAACACAAGAGAACACTGCAGGGAACCACACTAAACACAAAGAAGGCTGAAACACAGTGTGGCATGACGGAGAACACAATCCTGAACTTTATATACACACAGGAGGCAATCAAAGAGAGTGACAAAAGTAACAATAGAACACTTGAAAAGTTTTACAGTGTTGTTTCTATTTTTATTTTTTCTTCACACTGTTCATCTTGTACATGGCTGTCTGTCCATGTCTGCTTTCTCTAAACAAACCGCCAGTAGATGAGCTGTGGACCAGCCACTGTGACAGATGCATCAAACAAGTGCCGTTCAAATCCCCTTTAAGGTTTGCGTGTCAGTTACATAACAATACAAACCATGGCCAAATGTAAAAAACGCCTCGCCTGTAGCAGCGCATACTATAAACAAGTGGCAGTGCTTAAACAGCAGACAGAGTGGAACAGGAAGGCGATCACAGCAAACGAAATAAACAAACTACAAATATGCACAGCACCTGATACAATACTTTATACTTGAAGCAATAAAAAAGTACATGCGAAAGTGCTTCGGCTTTAAACAGTCAGTAGATTCAGGAAACAATCCAAACTTATAATTTTCTCAATGGGCTCAGACCACACGTCTCTTTAGTACAATCATCAATCACAATCACAAGTACTTTGTTCACTGACGTGCGTGACATACAGAGATTCGGAAGCGTAACACTGTACGTGCTATCCTCTCATCCTGTCGAAGCTGACGCAGGTGAATCTGCGTCCCTTTCCGAGGGCTTGCGGTAAATAATTGCGCCTTTGAGTCCGGCCAGAGACAGCCTGGCCCGATTACTGAAATGCTGAAACTTTGTTAGGAAATCATCATTTCCGACTATATAAATCAGCGGGTTTATCGCGCTGTTCAGACAAGCCAGGCATCTGCCGATCTGGTGCGCAATGTAGATGTCGTCAAAGAGGTGGTGACAAACCCCATTTTGTTTCAAAATCCTGGTTGTCAGATTCAAATTGCGAAATACATGGTAGGGAATAAAGCAGACGGAGAACAGTATAACCAGAATCACGACCAGTTTCAAACACCGCTGCTTCAACAGAGGGTTCACGTTGGCGTTCTTTGCCAGAACCACCACAATGTGTCCATAACAGACCAAAATGATGACCAAAGGCAGGACAAACCCTGTGACAGTCCAGCCAATGCTGTATGGCAGGTAGTATCTGGTCAGGTTGGTTGAGGTGGTGTCAAAACATGAGTTTGGTTTTTGTTCATCATTCTTGCGAAAGAACATGTCAGGAGTGATCTGAATAATGACCAAAAGCCAGACCAGGGCGCTGATGGCCAGAGAGTGGCGGCTGGTGATTTTCCCCATCACTTTCATCGGGTGCACAATGCCCAGGTACCTATAGATGCTGATGCAGGTAAGGAAGCCGATGCTGCCGTAAAGGTTGAGGTTGAAGCAGAAGCGGGTCACCTTGCAGAAAGGCTGGCCAAACTGCCAGTCACTCTCACGCGTGTAATAGTAGACGAGGAACGGCAGGGTGAAGAGATACAGCAGGTCCGCCACCCCGAGGTTGAACATGAAGATGTTGATGTTTCCATTTTTCTTCCAGCTCACGCACACGCTTCTCAGTCCACAGATGTTAGACACTGTCCCGACAATGAACACGATGATAAAGACGGGCGGCAGGAAACTGTGCGTAAAATTCAAGTTGATGCCCTCACAAGCTCTTTGTGTGCCGTTTGCAGACATCTCTCAGTTTGATTTAAACCTCCTTGTCATTCAAAATGAAATCTCCCACAAAAACAAAATCGCAGTCAGAGAGTCGGCTTGCCCAGAGCAATGATCTCCACTGGAAGCTCCATGTGCAAAACCACATACACAAGTGAATATGAAACTAAGAAAATACACGCCCATTTTCCTGTGTGGTGACACACTCATAATTACGGAAAGAGCCGAGCAGTTTGGAAAGAGAAAATAAAAATAATACAACACAGACACGAACTAAGTACAAATGATTATTCCTTTAAATAATAATATCAGAGTGCATGCAGCTCACTGCTGTGCAAAATGACACTCAATGATGCAGTCAAATTTACCACAAATTTATAACATTTAAATGACTTCGTTTGCATTTGCCCCCGCTGGTTGAAACAACTACACGCACGCACGCACACACACACACACACACTACACTCTCTCTCTCTTTTGGCCAACACAGTGATTATGTTTACAAGCATTATTACAGTGATAGTTTGCAAGCACATTGTGAAGCAACATTTAAATCAAATGCACACATCAAAATGATTTTCTACTATATTCAGCTATACATAATGTGCAGGAGCCAATTATGGACTTGCTGTGTGTGTGTGTGTGTGTGTGTGTACTGCACTGGCACCTGGGTTGAGGGTGTGTCACTGTGGGTGTGTTTTATGGTTAATTGTAATTGTGCTCACCTGTTCATGCAGGAATGGCTGGAATAATGGTGTGGGGTGAGCTGTGAGAGTGAAACTTCCTGTTGACCACTTTAATACAGGTACATTGTATTTTTATGAGTTTTTACACATATTTGTATGGACATTTTTATTGGAGGTCCTTCATCGCTAAGACAAATAAAATGGCTATAAAGGTATCAAACGAAGCCTTGAAGGTAATTGTGTGTGGTATGTGCGTCAGCAATTTTCTCCTATGTTTAGCCCATGGTGGTTCATTGGTTTTGAGGGTCATTACTGAGCCGCAATACACAGATAAAAAAAAACATGAAAGAGGAGAGATTTATTCACCAGTTAAATCTGCTCATCATTAAACCATTCTTCTCTTATTAACAGATGTGAAACATATTCTGGACAACTGATTCATAAAAGTTCACAATGATATGTGAAAAATGTATGACAACAAATGAATTTTAATTTAATTTCAATTTTAAATTTCATTTCAATTTTATTTTTATAGGGCCAAATCCCAACAAACAGTCACCTCAAGGTGTTTTATATTGTAAGGTAAAGACCCTACAATAATTACAGTGAAAACAACCCTCTATGAGCAAGCACTCGGCAATAGTGGGAAGGAAAAACTCCCTTTTATCAGGAAGAAACCTGCAGAACCAGGCTCAGGCAGGGGCAGTCATCTGCCAGATGGGGCCGGCCAGTTGGGGCTGACAGGACAAAAGACATACTCTGGAAGAGAGTCAGAGATTAATAATAACTAATGAATATATGCAGAGTGGGGTATAAACAGAGTAAATAAGGTGAATGAAAAGAAAAACATCATGGGAACCCCCCAGCAACATAGGCCTAAGGGAGGGTTCAGGGTAACCTGATCCAGCCCTAACTATGAGCTTTATCATAAAGGAAAGTTTTAGGCCTAATCTTAAAAATAGAGAGGGTGTCTGTCTCCCGAATCCAAGCTGGGAGCTGGTTCCACAGAAGAGGGGCCTGAAAGCTGAAGGCTCTGCCTCCCATTCTACTTTTAAGTATCCTAGGAACCACAAGTAAGCCAGCAGTCTGAGAGCGAAGTGCTCTATTGGGGTGATATGGAACTATAAGGTCTTTGAGATAAGATGGGGACATACAGTGCCTTGCGAAAGTATTCGGCCCCCTTGAACTTTTCAACCTTTTGCCACATTTCAGGCTTCAAACATAAAGATATAAAGTTTTAATTTTTTGTGAAGAATCAACAACAAGTGGGACACAATCGTGAAGTAGAATGAAATTTATTGGATGTGTCAAACTTTAACAAAGAAAAAACTGAAAAGTGGGGCGTGCAATATTATTCGGCCCCCTTGCGTTAATACTTTGTAGCGCCACCTTTTGCTGCAATTACAGCTGCAAGTCTCTTGGGGTATGTCTCTATCAGTTTTGCACATCGAGAGACTGAAATTCTCACCCATTCTTCCTTGCAAAACAGCTCGAGCTCAGTGAGGTTGGATGGAGAGCGTTTGTGAACAGCAAACAGATTCCACAGATTCTCCATTGGATTCAGGTCTGGACTTTGACTTGGCCATTCCAACACCTGGATACGTTTATTTGTGAACCATTCCATTGTAGATTTGGCTTTATGTTTTGGATCATTGTCTTGTTGGAAGATAAATCTCCGTCCCAGTCTCAGGTCTCTTGCAGACTCCAACAGGTTTTCTTCCAGAATGGTCCTGTATTTGGCCCCATCCATCTTCCCATCAATGTCTGACCATCTTCCCTGTCCCTGCTGATGAAAAGCAGGCCCAAACCATGATGCTGCCACCACCATGTTTGACAGTGGGGATGGTGTGTTCAGGGTGATGAGCTGTGTTGCTTTTACGCCAAACATATCGTTTTGCATTGTGGCCAAACAGTTCGATTTTGGTTTCATCTGACCAGAGCACCTTCTTCCACATGTTTGGTGTGTCTCCCAGGTGGCTTGCGGCAAACTTTAAACGAGACTTTTTATGGATATCTTTGAGAAATGGCTTTCTTCTTGCCACTCTTCCATAAAGGCCAGATTTGTGCAGTGTACGACTGATTGTTGTCCTATGGACAGACTCTCCCACCTCAGCTGTAGATCTCTGCAGTTCATCCAGAGTGATCATGGGCCTCTTGGCTGCATCTCTGATCAGTCTTCTCCTTGTTTGAGATGAAAGTTTAGAGGGACGGCCGGGTCTTGGTAGATTAGCAGTGGTCTGATACTCCTTCCATTTCAATATGATTGCTTGCACAGTGCTCCTTGAGATGTTTATAGCTTGGGAAATCTTTTTGTATCCAAATCCGGCTTTAAACTTCTCCACAACAGTATCTCGGACCTGCCTGGTGTGTTCCTTGGTCTTCATGATGCTCTCTGCACTTGGAACAGAACCCTGAGACTATCACAGAGCAGGAGCATTTATACGGTGACTTGATTACACACAGGTGGATTCTATTTATCATCATCAGTCATTTGGGACAACATTGGATCATTCAGAGATCCTCACTGAACTTCTGGAGTCAGTTTGCTGCACTGAAAGTAAAGGGGCCGAATATCATTGCACGCCCCACTTTTCAGTTTTTTTATTTGTTAAAAAAGTTTGACACATCCAATAAATTTCATTCCATTCACGATTGTGTCCCACTTGTTGATTCTTCACAAAAATTAAAAATTTTATATCTTTATGTTTGAAGCCTGAAATGTGGCAAAAGATTGAAAAGTTCAAGGGGGCCGAATACTTTCGCAAGGTACTGTAGCATATCAATACATGGCAGAAGTCCAAGTTAAAATCCTGATAAAAGCAAGGCAGTCTGAGTATTGAAGGTAATCAACAGGGCTGCAAAACCAAACCAATCAACACCATTGTGACAAAACACAGGTAAGAAACAATCTTGTCATCAAACTATTCAGATAAGGTATAAATTGTCTCTCCAGTTAGGATACACACATGTTTTCAAATATGTTTTCCTTTCTCTACCTCGCATTCCCAGAACATGAGCACTGTGTGCTAGGACAGTGCCCTGACATGTCTTGAAACACAACACCAGCATAAACTTTATATCAGTGTTTTTCAGACATACTGGCAACCAATCATTAATGAAAATAAGAGGTTTTTCTTGAGCCCCCGCCCATGGAGACATGCTTAAAATCATTTATTATTTTAATCATCCAGGAGCAATTCAGCCAGTTTCTTTTTCAGGCCACCTCACACTTCCCTGTAGCAGATATTTGTGCAAACATTATAAAAAAAATTCCAATATTGCAAAGTTATGAGGAGTTTCAAGAAGCCATGGATAATAGCATCCAGAAATCTCCTGGGTTTGGGCTTCCTTAAATTCCAAATCCTTTTACTCATAAACCAAGTTTAATGTCAGTGTTTATGGTTTTAATCAAAAGTTTTTACTTTCTTTGTTTTATAAACCCTTGCATGTTGTTATTAAATTTTATCCTGCATTGATTTTTATTTCAAGACCAGTCAAGACCACAACAGTGGAAACATCACTAAACTGTCAGAATATTATTTGTTAACATCCTTGCTTTTATTGGATGCAAAACGTACTGGTTCAAATCCAACAAATATTGCACTCCTCTGCTTTCTCCAAGGGGCACAGCCCCGCAGACTCCGGTCGCTGCTATTATCGCTGCTTGCGCCTGTATCATTTCACTGCAATTTGCAATCTAGGACAGGGCACAGGCAGTTTCATTCACAATGTGCACATTTGATGTCACTACATAAAGCAAAATGACAACTGGTATGAACCTGACAAGAAGTAAGAGGAAAAAGGAAGATCAAATGAAAAATTCAGGCTTCCAATTAAAAAAACAAAACAAAACAAAAAAACCATCCCAGCATGAAGGGTAAATACCAACCTTCATGTATTTTGATACAAATATTGAAAATTTAATGCAAATTTTAGGGTTGCAAAGATTCCAGTAACTCAATTCGATTATTAAAAATCCTCGACACAAATTTGTTGCTTCAATGTTTCGTTTTAACTCTGCAGCTCAGGTGTCTCCGTGTAAGCAGAGCATTTCATCCACATTAGTTCGCTGTCCCTGCAACAGATTTCCATCATTTGGAAAAAAAAACAACCTTTAACACCAGTGGATCATGGCTGACAAGTTTTCCCACGCCCCCACTGCTCTGTGCTGTGAGTGTGCCTGTGTGTGCACCTGTGCTGTACAAAGAATGCCAGCTGTTATTTTTTCTTTACTTCAGCTGTAGCCACCAGAATGGATAACCGGAGATAACTAGCTGTCATTTGGTGCCAGAAGCCCCCCCACCCCCCCTTCAGTACCGAGAAACTTGGTCAAAATATTTTTTATGCTTTAATCCCTGAATAGTGACTAAAAATAGACCTGCAGTAGAAACGTATTTTGGAGGATGCTTGTGGATATAAAGCATCACAACATTAAGCTCATGCAGCCCCCAGTTTTTCAACAAAAACACAACAGCAGCTGTTTTACGTGCAGTCTGTCTGCACACATGCAGCAAGCGCAAAGAGGCGGAGCCGTTACTGAGATGGTGAGCTCAGGTGGAGCGAAAGGAGATGTTTATCTAGCGTCAAAAGCAGCAGCGATTGTTCCTGTAACCACCTTAAAACCTTTAATGGGAAACAGCTGGAGGTCCTTCATCAACCACCTGATCAGCAGCATGAAGAACAGAGAACTTTGTAGCTGCTCCATCCACCGCTGTTTGTTTCACACAGAGAAATATCTGCAGTACGGAAGTTAAAATATGCAGATGAATTGTTAAAATGAAAAATTATTTATTATTCAATTACTTGATTAATTTATGGAGTAATTGATAGAATACTCTATTACTACTACTACTACTGTTTTGGGATTTCTTTTCCTTTGGATCATTAATTAGTTAAAAATCAGGATAGAACTGGATTAGAAATGATCACTCAGGAAGAAATTAAAACTTTTTTTTCAGGTAGAGTGTTCACAAAGTATAATACAAAAATTTAATAAAAATATCCCTTCATTCACTAATTTTCTGGATTTTTTTCTTAAATAAACAAGCTGTACAAAATTATCAGCCCCACCCCCTACTTCTGGCCCACAATTTGATGTCAAAAACATAAGACAATTTGGCCCTTTAAGTTACTCTTTTGACATTTGGCTAACTCCTCTTAATTGGAGGGAAAGCAAAATGCCAAAAAAATAACTTAAAGGGACAAATTGTCTTATAGTTTTGACAATCGTGGGCCAGAAGTAGGGGGAGGGGCTGGAAGTGGCCCGCGGCCCGGGAGTTTGAGACCGCTGACAAATTCCTTTTTTTACCCCCAAGTAAAATATGTTATGGGTCACATGACGATATAATGCCAAAACAATGCGGGGAGGGGAAGAGCAAAGTGTGCCTGCTCTGTGCTGTGACAGGAGTGGCACTCAGTCAGTCAGCTCGCATCCTTGATGAAACTGCAGTGCTGCATACAGGAGAGAAACTGAAGCTAAAATATCAACCTCATTACACTGGTATTGATCGATATCAATACCAACGTGGATATCGATATTATCGATATTTGGATCGATCCACCCACCACTAGTAACTACACATCCACAAAGACTGTGATTATTGCCTAGGCTTCAGAGGTGCTTTCCAGTTACATGTGTAGGCCCCATCACTCAATTAACAAGCGGGAGCGACATTTAGTGGTTAGCATCAGCTTGATAATTAGCATTAGCGCCGGGCTGAAAAAAATTTCTGGATGGAATCCTGTAATTAGCATGGCCACCAATGATGGCAGATAAGTAAGTTTCTCCGCCATTAGCACATTGAGCAGCACGTACATGAGGAGTGATTGACAGTGCTAAGACCCTCCTCCTGGCTCTGATTGGTTGTTTTTGATTGGGAGCAGTGCATTTCTGCAGATGGTAATCGTAGCTCAGGGAGGAGGTGGAGGTGCTTGTTTTTTTTCACAGATTATCTGTCTGATACTGTCATGACATGGTGACAGTTTTAACAAATGTGTAAAAAAAACCATATTATTCATAAAAGTTACATACTGCAGCTTTAATCTGTATAAGAGAGAAACTTGTGGCTTTAGTTCTTACTGTTTCATGATTGCCATTTTTTCAGTTTTACACAGTTAGCTAAGTGGTTTTGAAATAACACCCATTTTTACAAAATTGTTGTTGGTTTAAAAACATAACTTTATGTATTGTTTCTGAAAGGCAGAGAAAAGTAAAGCCTATTGTGATGAACTATGAATAATTGTTTTACATTCTGTGATAAATGATGGAAGTCACCCAGGAGTATTAAATAAAGATGGTTACATTTATTTCAGCTCTGAGTGTTTAATATCTAGGTGTTTGTATGGGAATGTGGATCTTTCAGATCAATTTGAGAAGTGATTTTGATCATGTTTCACATTTTATTGTGTTATGTAGCGTGGGGCTCTGGTCTTGGTCTTGACTCGGTCTCGGACCCTAAAAGTCTTGGTCTTGTCTCGGTCTCAGGTTAGGTGGTCTTGACTACAATACAGCTTCCCACTGTCACAAAGTGATTGCTCACAGGGGGTCATGTGATTTTTGGTGGGTTTCTTTCTAATATTGCAGGGTCTTTACTTCTCAATATAAAGTACCTTAAGGCGACTGTTCTTGTAAATTGGTGCTATATAAATGAAATTGAATTTAATTGAGCATAACATAACTCCAGTTTTAACAGAGACACCCAAATAAATGTCTGGCAGCTTTTTTCACGCAAGATATTTGTCATGGCTGGAAAAGCAACAGCTGTGTTAATGATGGCTTTGTTTCACTTAGAAAAAGGTGAGAGTTTGCATATTAGATCACTGTCGTTTCTTAGTGGGACATCTGAATTTGTCCACTGTTGTTTTTAGGGGTTTTTTTTCCTGGTGGTTTTGCAGTTTTAAGTGGACCTATAATATTTCCTTGCTGAGACTAAAATACTTTGCGCTACAGTCATTTCACCACTGAGGGGCAGTGTTGTGATGTTTTTGTCTCAACTGACCTCAACTGCATGAACAGCAGGCTGCACTCTGCACTCAGAAGCTAAGGAAATAAAAGGAATATTTTATATGGATGAATAAACAGGAAAATGGATTGATGAACAGATTTTATATTTAAGTGTAATTTTAAGATAGTGAACCCTGAGCTCACTATCCTGAGTGCATTCATCAGCGTGTGATTGTGTGTGGATGTTAGATAGAAAACACTTTGATGTGTGAACAGGTGAATGAGACATACTGTGCAAAGTGCTTTGAGTGCTTGTGTGAAGTAGAAAAGCACTACATAAGAACCAGTCCGTTACTCAAAAAAAGTAATGTACCACTTAAAAGTAATGCAGTACATTACTTAATTCCTTGCCAGAGAAAGCAATTAGTTGCATTACTTCCTCGTTGCTCTGTTAAATTACATGAAATGCATTGTCACATAATTATCAGTTCACAAAGGAAATCAGTCATCTAAGTCTAACAAGGAAATTAGAAATGAAATTCAGTAAAAACACTTCATAATAGAAAATATCTGCAATAATCTTTGAGCTTATTCTTCAGATGTATTTAAATGATAGTTTACATGTTAATCTTTTATTGTTGTTTTCAAGTCAACTTTATCCATAAACTGAGATAGAACACCAGAACTTTTCTTTAAGGACATGATGTTTCAAACCCTACGAGTTGAGACACTATCAAACAGAGAGACATAACACTTAATTAAATATGGGGCCAGAACAGTTCCATTGGATTTTGGCAGCGCCAGTTCAAAAACAGTTGTCTCAAGGTGCCTTATATTGTAAAATCCCTACAATATTAGAGAGAAAACACCAATGATCACATCTAAGCAGCACTGGGTGATGGTGGGGAGGAAGAGCTCCGTTTTAACATGAAGAGACCTCTGACAGAAGCAAGTTCAAGGAGGTGCACCAACAGCCACAATAACGTTGGGCTCACAGATACACATTCGTGCCTACAGGAAGACACTCTTTTCTTCTCCCATGACTTATTGCGCATTTGATTGCTTTGTTCTTTTAAAGATTACTGGTACAAAGGTGGGTAGTGACAGACAGCTGTCTATTTTAGTTTTTCAGCTCACATGCAGTTGGTCCCTATAGTTGAACACTGACCATGCACAGCATGAACCATCCATTCTGCCATGTCATGATAAGTTTGAGCTTTTAATGATTTCTTTGAATTGTTGTTTTTTCAGGGTGGAATGACTTTAAAAACAAGAACTGGGTGCACACGTCTGAATGTCTTTTTCAATTATTGAAAAAAGTTTTTGCCCCCTTCCAAATATAGCTTTTATTTTCCATAATAAATTAAATCATCATCCAATACCTGCATTTTGGATTTACTTGGGTTATCACTGACAAATATTAAAATTTGTTTGATATGGTAAATGGACTGATTCTTATATAGCTCTATTGTACTCTACGTGAGCACTCAAAGCACTTTATACATGTCTGCATACGCCCAGTCACCCATTCACACACACATTCATACAAGCACTTTTTTCTACACACAAAATCCCTATCCTGAGGAGGCTCCTCCCTTGACAGAATCATAATGTCATGTAAATGTTAAAAAGTCCAATTGGACCTCCTTTTTAAAGTGCATTGACAGAATGCACACCCCACTGTGTTTAGTGGTTAAACATCACTACATTTGTGTTGACCTGTTTGGAGCACTTGCACAGAGTTTCAGTCCTACTGATGGAATACAGGGATACTTTACCAGAACAACTGAACAGGAAGTGAGTCTCTCTGTTGTTTCCTGCTTTTACAACCTCCGGGGCCATACTGTACATAATAACAAGACATCTGCACCACAGATTCACAGAAAGATGCTGCTTTTGAATGCTGATGTACCTAATAGTGTTTGGACTGTGACGTTCCAGCTGTGCATTCTTTTAGGGAAAACTGTGGGCCGGAATGAGCAGTGCTATTGCACATGCTTAATTACACAGATCAAGGCTTGTCAACTTCTGATTCAGTCCAGCTAACGTAGGTCAGATTTCAGATTATATCTAATAATGAAATCCTTTTCTACCATCAGAAAAAAGTCACAGTGTTAACAACGTACCTTTTTATAGTAGTAAGTCAGTAATACACTAGTAACATGTTGTCCCACTAGAGTACTTTACTGTCAGAGTGCAGAAGTACTTTTCTTTTCAGTCTAAAAAAAACCCATAAAAGCCACTGAGTGTTTTAATACAATTACCAACAGAAGCCTTTAAAAGTCCTTCATCTTAACCCAGGCCACTCTTCTTTAAATCCATAGGCAACCATACTTTTAAAAATATAGCACTCATATCTTGGAACAATCATCCTCAGCCCTTCTGAGCAGTTGAACCTGTAGCTCATTTTAAATACACTGTTCAAAAAGATAAAGGGAACACTTAAACAACACAATATAACTCCAAGTAAATCAAACTTCTGTGAAATCAAAGTGTCCACTTAGGAAGCAACACTGATTGACAATCAATTTCACATGCTGTTGTGCAAATGGAATAGACAACAGGTGGAAATTATTGGCAATTAGTAAGAAACACTCAATAAAGGAGTGGTTCTGCAGGTGGGGACCACAGACCACTTCTCAGTACCTATGCTTTCTGGCTGATGTTTTGGTCACTTTTGAATGTTGGTGGTGCTTTCACACTCGTGGTAGCATGAGACGGACTCTACAACCCACACAAGTGGCTCAGGTAGTGCAGCTCATCCAGGATGGCACATCAATGCGAGCTGTGGCAAGAAGGTTTGCTGTGTCTGTCAGTGTAGTGTCCAGAGGCTGGAGGCGCTACCAGGAGACAGGCCAGTACACCAGGAGACGTGGAGGACGCCGTAGGAGGGCAACAACCCAGCAGCAGGACCGCTACCTCTGCCTTTGTGCAAGCAGGAACAGGAGGAGCACTGCCAGAGCCCTGCAAAATGACCTCCAGCAGGCCACAAATGTGCATGTGTCTGCACAAATGAGGATGAGGTGAGCATGAGGATGGTATGAGGGCCCGACGTCCACAGATGGGGGTTGTGCTCACAGCCCAACACCGTGCACGACATTTGGCATTTGCCAGAGAACACCAGGATTGGCGAATTTCACAGATGAAAGCAGGTTCACACTGAGCACATGTGACAGACGTGACAGAGTCTGGAGACGCTGTGGAGAGCGATCTGCTGCCTGCAACATGCTTCAGCATGACCGGTTTGGCAGTGGGTCAGTATATGACACTTATTGCATGTCAGTTACTTTCTCTCTTCTCTTACCCACAACCAGTCATGGTAGCTGGCTGCCCCACTGAGCCTGGTTCTGTTGGAGGTTTCTTCCTGTTTCTCTCCACCATTGCCAAGTGCTTGCTCTTCTCTCACATTGTAAGATCTTTACTTTAAAATGTAAAGCACTTTGAGATGACGTGATCATGAAAGTCTTTAAATTTGGATTTAAAGGTGCCCTGTGGAGCACAAAGAAACATGTTTAATGCATTTAACTTCTGAAAAGCCAAATAGTTTTTATGAGTGAAAGCTTAGCCATTTAGATACATGTTTGCTGGTTGCTTCTTCTTCTTCATGGGTCTGCTTCTCTAACCCTCTCTTCACCCTGAGTACAGGTGAAACAGTCACGTTGTGCTTGTCTATTTTATTTATTAATAGCTTTTCATAGACACACACAGTAAAAACAAACAAATAAGGTCAAGCAAATGTTTGCAGTTTTGAATGTAAAATAGTTTTGGGAGGTTCAGTCTTCTGTCAGTGTGATGTCATTTCTGTGTGAACATATATTTTAGGTCATGTATGAGCTCCACCACTGCTTGTCATACTGCAGCAGATTGATGAATGGTCCCACTGCCCCAAGCACCCTCTGAAGACTCAGTATGCAGAGTATAAAAATTACTGAACATGTATTAAATTTGACATTTTACAGGAAATGGCAATGGAGGGAGGCAGATGTGCAGACGAGTACCACTGTTGGGCTGAGGAAAAAGGTACAGTGCTGTGAAAAAGTATTTGTTCCTTCCTGGTTTCTTATTGTTTGCATATTAGTCAAGCATACATGTTTCAGATCATCAAACTAATTTTAATATTGGACAAAAATAACCCAAGTAAATACAAAACACAGTTTTAAATGCATAAAAAGCTATGCAAACCTATTTGGCCCTATGTGAAAAGTACTTGCCCCCCTTATTAAAATTAACTGTGATTAACCACATTTTTTTGGGGGGGGGGGCTGAGTTCAGTTTTACTAGCCACACCCAGTCCTGATTACTGCTGAATCAAGAAATCACTTAAATAGAACTTGTCTGAGAAAGTGAAGTCTGCTAAGAGATCTCAAAACGCAACATATCATGTTACGATGTAAAGAAGCTCAAGAACAGGTAAGTCAGGGGGTTATTGACATTTATCAGTCTGCAAAGGATTATGAAGCCATTTCTAAGGCTCTGGGTCTCCAGCAAACTTGGAACAGTGCTGAACTTTCCCAGGAGTGGCCAGCCTATAAAATTACTTCAAGAGGGCACCGACAACATATCATGCTCGAAAACCCTCCAGTGTGGCTCAGCTAAAACATTTCTGCAAAAAAATAAATAAATAAATATATATATATGTGTGTGTGTGTGTGTGTGTATATATATATATATATATATATATATATATATATAAAAATGTGTATGTATATATATATATATACACACACATATATATATGTATATGTGTGTATGTATATATATGTGTATATATATATATATATATATATACACATATATATGTGTATGTATATATATATGTGTATGTATGTGTATATATATATATATATATATATATATATGTGTGTGTATATATGTGTGTGTATATATATATATATATATGTCCTTAAATAAATAAAATCATCATTTAAAACCTGCATTTCATTTTGTATTTACTTGGGATATCTTTGTCTAATATAGTAAAATCTGTTTGATCCAAAACTTGTAAGTGTAACAAATATGCAAAAAAAAAGGAGTATCAGGAAAGGGCAAATTCATAGCATTACATAAATGAATACAAAAACTGTATTTTCTCAGCATTTGCAAAAATAACATGGTCCTTTCAGGAATTTGCTAAAAAAAAACAAAAAAACCCCCATTTTTTAAAATTTGTGTCCATGCTTTCTACAGATTGACCTTCTTAGTAGGTTTATGTGTTTCTCTCTCCAGTTTGACGGCAGTTATAAAGCAGGAGGGCTCTGGCTGGCCTTGGCCTCCTATCTTTCCTCTCTCCACCACTGTGTCCTTACTCCAATCATTCCCTGAGCCTAAAAGGTTTCTTCCTCTGCCCAACTTTGTGACAGAAATACATATTCACAGCGCAAACAAATTTTGATCTCTGTAGCAAAATTGTTCCTTCAAAACAACTGCCCAGGGGTAGGTGGCTGTATTAATTCTTAAAGTTAGGGGAATGGCTGCTATATTTGAAAGGGTGCTAACATGCAGCTGCAGCCGCTAGCCATCTGCTAAGCACCACCATTGATAACTGGAATCCCAGAACTGGACCTCCTCACTTGCCTTTTGGGGCAGTTTATGGAGTGTTATGTGATACAGCTACCCAAGATATCTGCACCTTGTAGTCATATGTATGGTAAATGGACTGGTTCTTTATAGCACTGTTCTACTCAAGCTGAGCACTCAAAGTGCTTTATACAACCCATGTAAAAGCAATTTAACAGCTGTGCATCTGTTTCACCTGACATTTTATGGACATGTTAGCACTCAGTATGTTCATCTATTATAAACAGTTTATGCTTATCTGGTATCAGTTTTGTTGTCCTTACGTTTATCTTCAACAAATTTCCCTCACCCACCCACCCACACTCCAGTCACTCTCACACAAATGCTAAGAAAACCACACAGATTTGGGGCATTTCCAGTCTTTATTGAAACAGAGCTCCTATATGTAGTTAGCAATAAAAACAGATTTCCATTTAGTCAAATGGCTTTAAGCAGTCCCAGCCAGAACCAAGGACTGCTGAAAAAGGGTCATCCACCTGAACAGTGAGGTCCAGCTATCCACTGATCCTGTGAGGATGTGAAGCAGAAGGCTAAAACACAATGAGCCAGGGCCAGATTGCATAGAACAAGTGAACCATCAGTCACTGGAGTTTAGACAGGCCTGATGGTTTCATAAACTGAACAACAACAAAAAAAGCACAAAAAGGGCAGCAGTATGAACATGGAAGGGAATATTTTCACTAATATTTTAAAAAGTTGTTTAAATCAAAGAATAAATCTTAACTCTTAATAAAAACTCTGAGCTGATCGTCAAGCTTCTCTCTTCCTTTAGCTCACCCGCAGTTTAAGATTATCAATAAAACATTCATTCAACAGAAAAAGAAAAGAGGAGTGGAGCTGAGGTATGTTCATCACAGAAGGTCAGGAAATTAACATGTCTTTGAGGGATATCGTGACCTATACAGAGCTAAAAAAAAATGTAAACATCTGTATCAGTGATAAGGTTCTCTGTATACTGGACAAAAGGAAAAGCAAAGATTTCTCCGGACCTGTGTTCCCAGTTCTTTTCAAACATGTTATCACATCAAGGAAAACTAGAAACCAACCAACAAGAGTGGAAGTAAAAATGACATCTACCCAGTTTGTGTTAGGAATGTCAAAGGATATCTCAATGAAAAGGTGAAACTATGCATAAACACGAGGTAGCACAAGTACAAAGAAAACTTTTAGTCAGTTCAGCACAACTCGAGGCCGACCGCATCCCAAATATCGAGCTGTGGCTCTTTGTAGTGACGTCTCCCAATGCTTCCCAGCTCAATATTTTACACATTCCACTTTTGATCCCAGGCACAACTTCCTCTCTTCTGAAGGTTCAAAAACAACTCAGAAAACATATTTGCAACATATTGCAGACATCAGCAGCTTTACTTCTTTGTTCAAATGCCACAACTGCAGTTCCCATTAAAAATGTGACTTCAGCTGACAAAAGCGCCACACACTGACATGCAAAAATATTGCTGAGTCACAATCTTATTTCAAATTACCACTTGGAAAACCTTTATTTTGGGTTGGGTACATTCATCACTCCTTTTCTATAATTACACTTTAAATACTGAAGAAGCTACATCATCAGGACCAGGGACCCTGAACCATGCAGTTGTGTGCAAAATCAAAGATGATGAAACAGCTGATCTGAAGTTGAATTTAAAGGTGACAGGTGGAAATTTAAACTGCGATGTCATTAAAGCTTAACTTGAATGAGAGATCATCAAAAAAGAAGCCAAAATGTTGTGCAGGTGGGTGCTGCCATCTGATGTAAGGAAGCATGCAGCAGCGGCCATGGGGAGGTGGATTACAATAAAGAGGTCCTGCCAACCCCGAATCTGAAGACACACCTTTTTAACTTTAGCTGGAGCAGATCTGATTGTCTTGGACTACTTATGATTAGTTACTGTGAGCTGACTGGCTTGGAATGACCTCTTGGCCTGCAAGCATCTCAGGTGGACAACAGGATCACAGCAACAGAAGTTCAGGTGTGAAACATCTGGAATTATTACAGTGGCTAGCAGGGTTTGTCAGCTATCATTATTTGATTCAAGAAATTACAACCAACAGAAAATGGCAGGTGACAGCTTTCTGTCATTACCTAAGATCAGACAACTGCCAACAAAGTAAAATATGTCATATAGGACCCAATTTCCCTCAATTTTTAGACAAAATAACACACTCCACAGCATCAAGTGAAAGATTTCCAGCAGCAGTTTGTATCTTACGTCACAGTGTTTTCATTAAATATCATCAGAGCTCCATGTTGTCATCTCAGGTGAAATGAGAAACCTCTGCACATCTCTGTTCTCCAGTGGAGCCAAGGCTACATCAGTTCCATCTCTTCCAATAGTGAGGGCGAAACAGTCATCAAGTAGCGCTGGAAAACAAGCTCACTCTTAAGAAGCAAGAAAATTATAATCCAATTTCAGCATCCATGCTGCAGGAAAAAAAAAACTGCTCTTCTTTACTTCTTTCTCTTCAGTCTGGATCCAGGCAGATGCAACAGGATCAGCAACACGGATCTGCAGAGAAGAGAGTGAAATAAGAATCAGAGCGGTGAACCAACAGACACAGGCACAAAACTGTTAGCTTTCAGTTTTATTAACAAGTGGGCCGCAAATAATTTCCACTAATTAAAGTGGTTACAGCGTCTCAAAGGTGACTTTGTTACTTCGTGACCTGGTAGGACAGTTAAATAAGTCCTGGACTGGTTGGAGAAATTATGATATCTAAAGACTTCTCCCCAGACTCTGGGAAACGGTGATAACTAATACATTTGTACTGATAAATGTGTTTTTTTATATAAATAATTTTATGAGGAGAAAAAAAAAATCACAAAGACTTCAATTAGACCTCTATATGGAGCAGGGGTGTCCAAAGTACGGCCTGCGGGCCAAACAGACTGTATATGGCCCGTGGGTCTTGTCCATAAATGTGTTAGTCTTGGCCCGCAGGCACAAGCACTGAATACAACTTAGCATGCAATTACTCTTTTTAATACATGGAGGCAGCGTTGTCTAACAGATGTCTGCCAACTGCTTCAAAACCTCAAAGAAAAGAAGACTGAATGATTAACCAATCACAGTCCATGCTGTGTGATGTCATCCGGCTTGGGTGTGTGTGGGGGGGCGGGGGGAAGATGACACGCAGTGTTCCCAACTTAGCAACTTTTCAGAACCTCTAGGAATTTTTTTTCTTCCAAAAAGCAACTAGTGAGAAGTTTAGCAACTTTCTCTGGGGACTCTGAGATAGCCCGGAAAGCCGGCATCCTCCACCGAAGCCCTGTTTTGTGTACATACAGCGCTCCCTTGGTAATTCCAAACTTCACTTCGGCACCGAGTTCTCTAATACATCAATTCATTTTAAGAATGAATTGATGTATTAGAGCAGTCCTGTCACAGGTAGAAGCTGCAATCACTTTTTGGCAAAGTGACTTTTATATATTCTTTATTTAATCATGATAAAAATTCATAAGGTGCCATGCTGCAATGATGCAGTAGTTCACGGTAAAGGTACTGCGTGGATAAATGAGCACACTTTCCAGTCATTGGACATTTCTGTATTGTAAACCCTTTTTTGATTGATCATTGGAAATATCATTTGAAATACTTTTTTTTAATAAATACAGTCTGGTTTCATTTTATCTTTTGGTATCGTGAAAAAAAAAGGCTTTTCTTTTTCCCTACTCCAGTTTTTGGAGATTCACTAGTATATAAGCAGTCTTGGTAATACCAGTAAATGAACCCTAGCTGTAAAGTTGCAGCTGCACTAACTGTATGTATCTCACTGCTGAGAATTTGCATGTATTCAGTTAGTGGTGCACAAAATGCATGAATGCTTTTGTACTTGGTCCTAATCGCCTGCAAAATTCAGGCCCTTTCAATTTCTGAAATTCCAGTTACTACAAAACAGAAAATTGTTGTTACACTCATAGGGTTTATGGATTTTATTTAGTCAATAAACATGATTTCACTTTGATCTAAACTGATTTCCACATCTCCATTAGGCTACAGGATAATGAACTGAACACAGTGACCTATATTGTTAGTACCCTATAATGTTTAAATGTATCCTAGTTTACAGTTTCAGAGCACAAAGGCGCAGCCGTCATGTTAGAAATAAAAAGGAGCACCGGCAGTGCACTAAGTGGTAAAACAATATATATTTATTTCAACTATTCTGTCACCTTGTGATTATAATGAATTTACAAGGTTAACAGTTGTTGCAGCAGTTTGTACTCTGCAGCACCAATATTGCATTTTACTGTTATATTTTGTTCTTTATAGAGCTCTATGATCTGATCTTCTGCTAATTTTGAGTGGAAATAGGAAGAAATAACAAATCAGACACCCCTTTTTATGAGTATGCACAGAGCCTAAATCAAAAACTTGAGTTAACAGACAGAGACCACATCATGATAGCTGTTATATGTGATGGGCATTTGGGTTTTGTCAAGCCAGCTAACAGAAAGAGCCTGGCTGTTTTAAACTTTGATAGTATACCCCTCAGGATCTGCCAATCCATTCATTAGTTTTGTTTCTGACCCTGGAGTCAATGGTTCTGCTAGTGTGAATGAGAACAAGCCTGGCTGAGACTTGGGTAAAAACCTCCAAAAAGGTTTGTGCCAGTGTAACCCATTGTAAACACCAGGTCTGCATTTTTACCGTGGCTGTTTTGTTGAGCTATAGTCATTCCACAGAAACTTTAACAGTGGCCATAACTCGAGAACAATGCGGCCTAGGATGCTCAAATTCACATAGATGCATACTGTTCAAAGTAGACCCATCAAACTTCACACACACACACTTGCTCCCTGACTTTATTATAACAGCATTTGTGTGGCTGTTTGTGTAGCTAGTGTGTGTGCAGCAGGCAGGGGACTCTGCTCTGGGCATTGCTGTAATGACGTTGAGGACTACTTGCTGCAACAGTAAGACACCGCTGCACTGACTCAGCACATCTCTGCTGCTTATTTCACATACTGACTGCACACAGATCAGCCTGATAGGATGGATGTTACTGACATCTGTCTGGCTGTCTCTGTGCCATACGTGTTTTTCAGACTGCATAACAGCTGGCAGCAATGTGAAATTCTCCAGAGGATTTTATTATATCCTCAAGGAAAACACTTGTTTAATTGTTTGCTTTTGTTTTTGCTTTAATGGCAAATGTTCTGCTAACAAATAGATGTGTGTCAGTGGAAAAGCCGTGAACAAGGAAGTGTTCAACAGTGTACAGTGGGTACAGAAAGTATTCAGACCCCTTTAAATTTTTCACTCTTTGTTTCATTGCAGCCATTTGCTAAAACCAAAAAAGTTCATTTTATTTCTCAATGTACACTCAGCACCCCATCTTGACAGAAAAAAAACAGAAATGTAGAAATTTTTTACAAATGCATTAAAAAAGAAAAACTGAAATATCACATGGTCATAAGTATTCAGACCCTTTGCTCAGTATTGAGTAGAAGCACCCTTTGAGCTCCTACAGCCATGAGTCTTCTTCAGAATGATGCAACAGGTTTTCCACACCTGGATTTGGGGATCTTCTGCCATTCTTCCTTGCAGATCCTCTCCAGTTCCATCAGGTTGGATGGTGGACGTTGGTGGACAGCCATTTTCAGGTCTCTCCAGAGATGCTCAATTGGGTTTAGGTCAGGGCTCTGGCTGGGCCAGTCAAGAATGATCACAGAGTTGTTCTTAAGCCACTCCTTTGTTATTTTAGCTGTGTGCTGAGGGTCATTGTCTTGTTGGAAGGTGAACCTTCGGCCCAGTCTGAGGTCCTGAGAACTCTGGAAGAGGTTTTCTTCCAGGATCTCTCTGTACTTTGCAGCATTCATCTTTACTTCAATTGCAGCCAGTCGTCCTGTCCCTGCAGCTGAAAAACACATCCACAGCATGATGCTGCCACCACCATGTTTCACTGTTGGGATTGTATTGGGCAGGTGATGAGCAGTGCCTGGTTTTCTCCACACATACCGCTTAGAATTAACACCAAAAAGTTCAATCTTGGTCTCATCAGACCAGAGAATCTTATTTCTCATAGTCTGGGAGTCCTTCATGTGTTTTTTGGCAAACTCTATGCAGGCTTTCATATGTCTTGCACTGAGGAGAGGCTTCCGTCTGCCATAAATCCCTGAATGGTGGAGGGCTGCAGTGATAGTTGACTTTGTGGAACTTTCTCCCATCTCCCTCCTGCATCTCTGGAGCTCAGCCACAGTGATCTTTGGGCTCTTCTCCCACGATTGCTCAGTTTGGCTGGACAGCCAGGTCTAGGAAGGGTTCTGGTCGTCCCAAACTTCTTCCATTTAAGGATTATGGAGGCCACTGTGCTCTTAGGAACCTTGAGTGCTGCAGAAATTCTTTTGTAACCTTGGCCAGATCTGCGCCTTGCCACAATTCTGTCTCTGAGCTCCTTGGGCAGTTCCTTCGACCTCATGATTCTCATTTGCTCTGACAGCACTGTGAGCTGTGAGGTCTTATATAGACAGGTGTGTGCCTTTCCTAATCAAGTCCAATCAGTTTAATTAAACACAGCTGGACTCCAATGAAGGAATAGAACCATCTCAAGGAGGATCAGAAGAAATGGACAGCATGGGAGTTAAATATGAGTGTCACAGCAAAGGGTCTGAATACTTATGACCATGTGATATTTCAGTTTTTCTTTTTTAATAAATTTGCAAAACTTTCTACATTTCTGTTTATTTCTGTCAAGATGGGGTGCTGAGTGTACATTAATGAGAAATAAAATGAACTTTTTTGATTTTAGCAAATGGAGGCAATGAAACAAAGAGGGAAAATTTAAAGGGGTCTGAATAGTTTCTGTACCCACTGTATGTAATTTATGATTTCACAGCTGTTTATATTTTCCATAATTTATAACATCAAATACAGGTATGCAGTTTTTTTGGATGCTTTTTTGGCTGTACACCCCTATGTGCCTATAACCTTCTCTCCTATAAATCAGTGCATTGTGAACAATCCTTGACACGCATCAAAACAATACAAACGTCCGTCCATCTTATTCTGTTTATCTGGGTCGCAGGGGCAGCTTCCTGAGCACTGCTGAGGTATTACTCAAATCACTTTGGTAGCAGCTTTCAGCTCATCTGTACTTTTTGCGTTGGGCGTTCCACATTTTCCTCTTGACAATACCTATAGGTTCTCTATGGGATTCAGGGCAGACATGTAATAACATGGTCAGCAAACAACTTGGTAGTAGTTTTGGGACCGTGGGCAGGATATAAGTGCAGAAACTTCAAATACCTTGGATTATGTGCCTCCTCTGCCCTTTCTAACTGTGACCTACATTTTCAAATTAAATTAAAAATCTAACTTTAGAGGACTTCAGAGCACTGAACAACAGACCTGCTAAACTGGTTCTGACATTGTCTCTGGTTCAGGAGTGCCTTGATATTAGGACTGTGATAAATGCAGCAGTTTTTCTGAACACGTGTGGTGGCTCTAGTTGCACTGACACTCCACTCTGAAGCTCTCCAAAGTTTCAGCTTTTCTTGACAATCCTCTCAATGCTGAAATGCTGCCTGTGCACCTTTTCCCCTTCTAGTCAACTTTCCATTAATATGCTTCAATACAGCACTCTGCAAACAGCCCTTCAGCAATAACCTTGTGTGCCACACCCTCTACAAGGAGGGTGTTGATGGTTGTATGTGACTGAGGTTGCATTTACTGAATAAGACAGATGCAAAATATATTTACTGTTTGAATAGTAATTTATGCAAACTCAAAATGAAATATTCCATATATAATGAGGTAAAGAATTTCTGAGCTATAAGCCATAATCGAAGTGTGTGTGTGGGGGGGGGGGTCTTGAAATTTTTAACTTTATATGCAATGAATTTAAAATACGAATGTTTTCCTTTTTTAAAAATCAAGAAAGAAAGAAACTTTAATATTCAATTGAAAAAAAAATTTTTTTTTTAAACATCCCATTTTTTATGTTTTACAACACATCCCTTCAACAGAGAATCTCTATTAACATTAAAACCACTATTATGAATAAAATAATTAGTGAAACTTTAGCGCTTCCAAACTACCATAAAACAAAAACTCAAAAACTGGAGCAGATTACATGTTACCCTGATGATTTAACCAGAGCCACCTTCATGACACTGAAAACTCTGACTTAAAGCTCAACATAGCTCATCTGACCCCATGTAACATCCACATAGTTCAAATGTCTGACAGCATGGCAGAGTGCAGACAGCTGTGTTTACAGTACAGCTGAGAGGATAGACGAGTCTTAAATGTGATCTGAAGCGCTGCAGATTGTTATTTGGTCATACATTTCCAAATGTAGTGTTTCATAAGCAACTTCAGGAGGGCTTCAGCAGGGATTTAGAGCTACATCCTGCCGTCTGAAGAGATAACAAGCATTAATAATGAGTGCTGACTTGTCACTTTTATGCAACATGAGAATCAGGCAGGTGTGGTTTCCCCCTTTGCCAGATCAATGCAACATACTGTACTGTTCAGAACAGGCTTATTGTGTACATAAAATGCTCATCACCTACTGTCAAAGGAGGATTTATTTGTAGCTCATGCAGGCCTGATTTTTGGAGGAATCATACAGATTGTGTCATTAAATAACAGCGCTGTCCAAACTTTTGACTCCACATGAAGCAAACAGAAGCACGGCTGGCTGAGGGATCCTACTTTTAAAGGAATTTTTGATGCTTTTAAGTCATTGTAAACTGCAGCTAAGCTAAAGAGAGCGTTAACTAGGACTAACTCGGGTACATACTGACGTCGCATACCTCTACAATGCTAATGTTATATAAATGCTTAAGCTAGTATAATGTAGCTAATGTTATACCACACAGTAAGGGTTAGAAGGCTGCTCAACAACTATCCTTCAGTTTGTGTCCTGTCAACAATGTATAAAAAATATAGATATACGGGTATCAGTTCTGCTGGTACTGGTTCAGACTACAACAGTTCTGATATTAGAGTTAACAGCCTCAACAGCAGTTCTGAAAACACAGACAAGCAGGGGAAAAAATGAGAACTAAGAACAAATCAAGTAAGATGTTTCATATTTCATTGTTCACAATATAACAGTAAAATTCACAAGCACTGGCATATTGCTGTAGTCCTGTAATTCTGTATTTGTATGAAATGTCTGCCAGGCAGGATAAACAAGATGGACGGCAGACCTTGCATGTTGTAACCTTGCAGTTCAGATAAAAGTGGCTCCCTCTGTTATTTGGCTGCAATAGATCAGATGGGAACCAAACATTTTGCACTGTTTCTTCTCATTCACCTTAATTTACTTGTTTATACTTCACTCTGTATTTAATCATTATTATTAATCTCTGGCTCTCTTCCACAGCATGTCTTTTGTCCTGTCTCTCTCCCCCTCAGCCCCAACCGGTCGCAGTAGATGACTGCCCCTCCCTGAGCCTGGTTCTGCCGGAGGTTTCTTCCTGTTAAAAGGGAGTTTTTCCTTCCCACCGTCGCCAAGTGCTTGCTCATAGGGGGTCGTTTTGACTGTTGGGTTTTCTCTGTGTTATTATAGGGTCTTTACCCACAATACAAAGCGCCTTGAGGCAGACTGTTTGTTGTGATTTGGCGCTATATAAATAAAATTGAATTGAATTGAAAAGTTTATTCAGTGATCAAGATGAGGAAAACAGGTCTGACAACTGTGGAGCTAATATAATAAAGGACTGAACACGTTGACAGACTATTCTGTGAAAGATGGAAATGAATCATATAAAAACGTCATGCAGAACACCGCAGAGCAATTACAGCGAGCCATAATTTCCATAACTTGTTAACAGTCTCTGGGGTATTCACAAACACTAATGTTACTAGTACAAATGTACTAGCAACACATTAGTATTTCTGTGACTGACACTAGGTCAGCAGTGTTAATGGGGCACCTATTGATTATTTTAGTAATTGAGTATTCTATCAATTATTGCATCAATTAATTGAGTAAATGGATAAGAAATACTTTTGTCTTATTAACACCTGAGCTCACTGTCTCGATAACAGCTAACCCTCTTTGCACCTGTAATACTTTGTAGGTCTATTTTTAGTCGCTAATCAGGGATTAAAACATAAAAAATATTTTGACGGAGCCCCCCGTACTGAAAGGGGTTTCCCATCTTTACTGAATGATCGCTAGTGCTAATAGCGATCCGTGCTTGTAGAGCAGCGCCCACTAGCAAACTGCAGTGATAGCAATCCGTGCTTGTAGCCAACAGCTGAAATTTTCAGCCCAGCGAGCACAACACACACACACACACACACACACAGTAGTGGAGGCATGGAAAAAACGTGTTTCACTCGTGTTCAACGGCCGTTTTTTTCCCCAAATGTGGGAAATTGTTGCAGCGATGAAAAACTTTAATGATGCTAATGTGGATGAAACGCTCCGCTTACACATTGACACCCGAGCTGCAGAGTTTAAATGAAACATCCAAGCAATAAATTTGTGTTGAAGATTTTTTTTATAAGCGAATTCTTTGAGTTACTAATGAAATTTACTGAGCTCAGTCTGAGACCCTATAATGCCACATGCAATCTAACTACTTTGGTTTGGCATCTGTAAACATAACAGCACGAATATCTAATTTTTTAGCGGGGCTTAGAGTGCAGATATGTCACACCACCCATTTGGCATTACTGAACAGGAACACCTCCGTACATACTAGCAACAGCAGATTAGAGATTTATCATTTTGTGAACACAGAACAGATGACATTATCACATATTCAAATTTGTTCACTGTTACCATTAAACTTATGCACGTAACTAGTATATGAATATATCTGCCTATTTCAAGTCACTCATCCCATTATCACCCAGCAGGACTATAAAGCTTGCTCTGCATGGTCAGCGTGGAAAACGTGCAGGGAGCTGAGCACAAGATGGTTGAAACAATGAATTGCCTGGGAGGGGGAGGGGAGGGGAGGGGAGCTCAGAACACTCAGAGGAAGAAAGCAGAGCAGGAGAGGGAAGGTCAGCTGGTGCCTACCCCCACCCGGCTCCCCACCCCGGTTACAACATCCTGTCACATGATGTAAGAGCAAACAAAAGCAGAGTGTGTTAACGTGACACAGTCAAGGAACAAACAGCTCATCCATCATCTGTACTGACCAATACATGCCCTCTTTAAAACCAGACATCTGTGACCCCAGGGTCAAAGGGTGGCTGGGGCACTGGTTACGCAACCGGTGCCCTGGATAGCTCCACCGCAAACACGGGCTTATCCATACAAGAAAGCTGACAGTGTCAGAACACACATATGCAGAGTGTAGTCTCTGCAGTTACTAAATAAAGAATATCCTCTAGGATCTACACAAACAGTGTAGACTCTCATATGAATAATATGAGTAGACAGCTACAGACAATTCAAAGAGTGCTCTTAGAAGGATCATCACATTTTTTTGATTTGGTTGTGTTGACAGTAAGGCAGAGCAAATATTAAGATAAAACCAATCTTTGCTGAATAAACAAGAGAGGCTGAAAACTAATTTCAGCTAATGTTACTCCAGAATGGGAGACAGGAACATGAGACCACCATCCAGACAGACACTTATAGCTCCTTATGTGGGACCAGAGTAGGATTGTCCAAAAAACAAAATAAAATAAAATTGGGGGGGGGGCTACAACAGCTATTAAATCAATACTAAAAACTACTATACTAATCCTTTAATCGTTCACTGTTACAAAGGTGTATCTAATCCTTCGCAACAGTGCCATCTCTGCCACCTCCAGATGACATCTAACTTCACGCAGCAGTGATTCACAGGCAGGCCAACAGGCCCTCCCCGCACTAGCAGCTAAATACACACACAGCACTTGACATTCACAACATAGGACAGCACTTTGAGGACTATCGAGAGGTCAGTGAAGCTCCTACTTCAACAGCACTGAACCAGTTATGAATGTTTACCTGGCTGTTGCAGCATTAACGTTAGCCATTTAAGTATTAGCAGTTACCGACAGCCAATCCCAGTGTCATGGAGCAAAGACGGGGTACACCATGGACAGGTCACCAGTCTATTGCACTCATATATTCAAATGTACCGGGAATTTAGAGTGACCGATCAACCTAACATGCATATCTTTGGACTGTGGGAGGAAACCCACAGAAGCACAGGGAGAACATGAAAAGTCCATAAAGAACGGCCCGGACTGGGAATCGAACCTGGATAGTGTTGCTGTGAGTGAAGATGATCCCCGCTTAGGAATTAAATCTAAGGCAGTAGACTGCGAGGCTGGCAATGTCTGAATTTCCTCCGTTGCGCAGTGTGTTCACTCATTTCCAGTTTTAGGTGTGTTGTTCAGGTAGCTATGCTAGCACACAGTACGGGCACTCTCAGTGTGGACACACAGCAGCCTATACTAAAGCATGAAGAAATGAATGCGCGCAGTCGAGGCTTCTTCTTTCTTTTTCTGGAATTTTTCTGCTTTTTGCACAGTTTATCTGAAACATTTGCAAATTTTCTTCAGCTTGAAATATTCTTTATATTTTAATATTATTTTTGAAGAAAATTTATAATTTATATTTTCCAGTTTTAGACGGTTGAATAAATGTTAATCTTGTTTGGACTTAAACTGTGTTTTCAATTTCAGCCCATTCTGTAAATGAGTTTGACACCCCTGCTCTAGTCAGTGTTACGATGCTCTGAAAATAAGATGCACCTTTACCTGCAGCTAGTGTTACACAACACATCAGTGTGTTATCCTTGTCAACAAAGACAAGGAACAAGACAAGCTGCTGGGATTTTATGTTTAATAGGAAGCCCAAAATTGTCCTTTGAGCTTCCTTTTTCCTCTTCTTCCCTCTCAGTTTCGCGCTGGTTGCTAATTTACCCCGTGAAATTCAAGCATGAACCAAATCTGTTGCAAGATCGTGCGTACACATTGTGAATGAAACTGGCCGTGCCCGGTTGTAGATTGGAAATTGTAGTTCTGATAGAGAGTGAACCGTGAAACTCTCAGCAAGGCGCAAGACGACCTCAGCGTGGTGCAGCGCCGGGAGATCAACTGCCGGCTAGAACCCTGAGCCTGACAATGACTGAGATGCCCTGCAGCTTTCAGATATGACCTTGCAATCATGTTATAGCAGATTTTTCACTATGTCACAACACTCTCAGGGCACAACTGATCCAATGCCCTTTCATACCAAATGGTTCAAAACAAATACAAGTACCATTAGACTTCATTGCAGCCCACAGCTATACCAACACCTGAGTATAAAGGTTGTGTTCATTGTCCTGGAAAAGGAAAGAAAGACCTGGTTCAAGCTGCATTACAACAGTGTTTGTCTAGCTGTCTTCATCATTGTAGAGTTGGTCTGGCCTAGTTGGCAGGTATGAGCCATGCATGAGTAGAAACACACTCATCATCATTCAACAGTTTATCTAAAACCACATTAGCTGGTTTTAGATGAATTGAAAATAATTCTTTGGTATTTTTGCTTTTTCTGCCATAAGCATACTGCCCTAATACTAGCTACTGTGGCAGAGAAATTCTCAGTCTAAAGGCTGACCTGAAGTCAGCTCATACCATACATTAGAGCACACTTGAGATACCAGTGATGTGCAACAGTTCAGCTGTGGGAAAACAAACCAAAAAAACCTCAAAAACAAAACTCAGTAGAGGGAGCAAGTCTAGACAGGGATGCTGCCAGCTGCCCCTGCAGACCAATACAAACAGTGTTGGCAACTAAACTGGAGACAGAATAATCTAAGGAAAAGACACAATGCTGCAGAAACAATAACGTCATGGGATGATTAAAATAAGGCATGTACCTGTAGGCTGAGGGTCATGTAGCACACATAACTTGGTCCATTCTGGCTTGCAGCTCAAAAGCATCCGGCCGGTCCTGAGGGTTAACAGCTAGCATATCCTGAAGCAGCTTCTTCACTCCATCTGACATACATGACCTGCGTTTCTGTGGGATGCTCAGTACCATCTTTGGATTCTCTAGAAGTGCCTCACCAACAGGCACAATGTCACCTCCCTGTTTCACGTATGTACCCAACAGCTCCCGTTTAGATTCAGCATCAATGAAAGTAATCCTCTCCAGCATGGCCCAGATGATGATGCCCAGGGCAAATATGTCGGCCTTGGCTGTGTAGTGGCCCTCCCACACCTCAGGGGCCATATAGAAGTCTGAACCACAAGCAGATGACAACCAAAACTTGTTGAGGTTGATGTTTTTGTTCTTGTCTTCACAGTCTTTTACCTCACTGGTGTTTCCCAAACCGGCGCAAACTTTGCTCAGGCCAAAGTCTGCCACCTTAAGAACAGGAGTCCCTGACTTCTCCGAAATAAGGATGTTGTCAGGTTTGAGGTCTCGATGGACAATACTGTTTTCATGCAGGAAAGCAACAGCACTTGTTAGCTGGAGCATAAAGCTGCTGTTTGTTTGTGGGTCGGGTCGCCGAGACAGGATGAACTGGTTGAGGTCTCCGCCTTCGCAGAACTCCATGACGAACCACAGGTAACAAGGCTCTTCTGGGGGGCTAAGTACTCGCTCACCTGCAACAGCAGCACAATGGTCAGACAGGCAGTAAAAACAATGATACAAAAAAAAAAAAAAAAAAAAGACAAATGGTAGAACAACAGTATATAGACATGACACCTATGTGGTATGAAGAAGTGCCCTAGACCACCATTCTTTTGAAAGGCAGACATCCTCTAACTGCAAAAAGACTTCCAGTTTCACAGAGGAAAATAGCCCTCAGCTCCCTTAATATATACGGACTATATATAATCCCAACTGCAAGTTTCAAGTCATACTAAATACAACATGATGCTCATTTTGTAAAACATGGTAAATCTACTTTCGACTACTCCATCACAAGCGGTCACCACAGCAGGTAGCTCCGCATGCTTGATCTGGCAGAGTTTTATGCCCTCTCTGATGCAACCCCAAAGGGGATTTGTGTCTCCGGCTGGAATTGAACCAGTGACCTTTTCACTTGCCAAGCAAATGCTACTGACGCATGAACTGCCACTAGGAATTAATGCCAAAAAGATGTGGACCAACCAATCTTCATGGGTTACTCTTGTTTGCATTTTTTGCTGTACGTTTAGCTCAGCTCCTGCTGCAGAAAAACAGGAGTCAAATTATACAAAGAAATTCTTTGCAAAGACATGAAACAATGTTTAAACAATGTGAGCTGTTCACTGCAGCCACCTTCTGAGCTTCTCGTGCCATTTTACCTTTGATGGGTTTTTTGTGCTTTGTCATACACTATCAATTGTGTTACACAGCAAAAACTGGAGTGTTTAAATTTCAGGGTTAAACGTTTCTCAGTTGATTTCTACTCCCAAAGTGTAATTTTAAACATAGTGTGATTCAGATGGTCTTCAGTGTTTGAGTTATTTCAGTGTCAGAGCCCAACTCTGCACAGATGTCATTAAACTCTGCCCACACATTTCACTTCTTTGATTGGAGAAGATCACCTCCTCTGATGTGATCTACACAGTAAGTGAAATTAAGCTGAATTTACTGAAACACTGATAAATAGATGCTAAGCTGAATGTGTGACTGCAATTTAGCTTTATTTATTTAACTGAAAACTAATTTACTTTCTTGTGTCTCAGTAAAAATGCTAGTCCAGGTGAAGTAGGGCTGTGCAAATCAAATCAAATTTTGATTTCAGGTCCAAACAATCACAAAAACAGTGTAATCGACAAAAAACGATTATTATGATGTCACATTACGCTTCTGCATCGGGCTGGCCTTTGCTGGGCTTTCACCGTAATCCCTCTGAATTCGGCGCAGCAGCCTATGGCGTTGCCTGACAGTTTTTTTGGCGTAACCTGACGTGTACCTCCTGAGAAATGACACGTCAGGCAGAACAGCCCACAATGACTCTAAATGGCCCGTTTAGTAAATAAATAAAGCTGGACTTGTAATTTGAGTGCCATGGAAGAAGGTAACATTGTATGGGGGGACTTATGCATTATGACGATAATAAACTGGCATTAGCTGCCGTTAGCTTGCCTCTATCTCATCCAGTGTGTTGTGTTTTGAGTCACATAAATTACGTCAAAAGACTACTACCCGCTTTGCTATATCAACGCCACCCACATTGAGGTGGCCCTCAATTGTAATGGAAACAAATTAGGACCGTGCCGAGTCGAGCCGTGCTGAGTAGGTACTAGTGGAAAAAAGGCATAATACAGCAGTGGTTACTGACAGAGAAGTCCTGAAAAACTTCAACAACTCCCCTCAGTACCACTGTCATTGAACAGAAATGAACTTCTCTGAGTCTTTTCAGATCCTTTTTGCAGAGTTTTCCATCCTCCTCCAGAGTAAACATAAGGGGACGCTTTATGGGGTAAACAGTGCTCTTACAGTCTGCACTCACTGGATAAACACCGGCCAATGTTTGAGGGGACTTGGGAGTAAACCGAGTTCTGGCCAGCGGTTGACTGCCCGGCGCTGCGCCATGCGGAGTATATCGCTATCAGAACTCTTCTATCACTGCAATTAGCAAGCGGCGTGCACACTGCGAATACCAGACTGACTTTTTTCTAGATCACTGCACTACAGCATTATTTCACCAGAATTTGCAATCTGCCGCCAGGCACATGCAGTTTTGTTCAGAATGTGCACATGTGATCTCACAGCGATCCTGTTGACGCTTGATTTTGCAGGGCTACAGAAATCAAAATGGTGACCAACACGAAAGCAAGGGGGAAGATGAGGAAAAAGGGACCTCAAAGAGCAATTTCAGGCTTCCTATTAAACTTAAAATACCAAGAGCAGTGACTACAGTTCCCAGCAAAATTGTGTCACTTCCCATTGCTGCAGTTAGTTGCTTGCAATAAAAATGTGATAGTGTTAGCAGCTGATCAGTTCACTAAAACACCTGGATCATAATTTTTTTTTTGCTGTGTACACTTTTTACGTGATATCTGCACACCCATTCATGGAAGGAAACAGCACTGTGGGAGACAGTGAATATGTGATATTCAAGTGTAGCTTCTGGTTTATATGCAGAACGAATGACCAATGTAACTATTCACCATCACTCAATCAGCAAGTTTGTACAGCAGCAGAAACACACTGACCGGTCACGGCCATTATGGGAAAACGCAAGATGGCCGGTGGCGGCAGCTAAGGGGCACAGAGGGTTAAAATACACATATTTATTTAGTACAACAACTGTGTGAGCCGTGGCCTTCTGTACCGTGGTGAACAGTTACACTTCTAATGGCTCACCACTACAAAAGTTGCTACAAAGAGAGGAAAAGGTAAATGGTCTAGTTCTTATATTCTTATACATGACTGCAGAAAACACTGCCCAGTAGTAAAAAAAAAAAAACTGCAAGTCAAAACAATGTTATGCATTTACTTTGTGTTTCTTTTACAGTGTTAGGAGTTAAACAAAGAACTCTCCCATCTTGTTAAATATTTAACTATTTGAAAGCGTTAATTTAACACTGGAGAGTGTGGAGCTACATAAACCCTGAAAAAAGTGTTGAAATCAACTCTGTGGGAGTTAACACGACTTTTTGCTGTGTACACAAGTAAACTGTAAGACATCTATAAACACAGATGGCTCCTTCATCCAGCCCAGCCCACGGAGACAGCCTATACGCAGAAAGCAAAAACTTGATGTAAGTGTGTGTTGTGTGTACTTGTTGTGTGCCAGGCTTGTCAAGAGGAATATGAAAATTACCTCCGAACACAACCAACACGACAGACTCCATTTTAGTGAGACAAAATCCACCCATCCCCCAGCGAGCCTCTGTCATGGCGACAAAAACAACTGTACTGTAATGATAACGCTAACCCTTCCAAACTAACCTTTACAAACCGAAGAGCTTTATTGGGGACCATTAAAAGCGGGCTACAGGTCAACACTAGGCATCAATGACAAAAAGCAAAACCAGCTGGATTGAACAGCCTCCTCGGTTTAAAATCAATTAACCAGTGGTCTAAACGGTAAAAATGGTACATAATGAAACCAAAGAATTAGCAATTAAATCAAAAACAAGACAAAAAAAAACAAGCGAAAACAAAAACAAACATGATATACTATGTAACAAATCAGTACTTAAATCTGAGGCAGTGCCCCGTCCTTCGAATAGGAAGTTAAAATTATACCAAACGATGCTCCAATTTAACATTATTTTGGACTGCCAGCAGACGTACTACTACAGCTATTTATTACTTATCAAACGGTAGTTTGTTTTTCATTCGGCATCAATTCTGAATAGTTATTTTTCTTCTAATCTCAGCTTAAGTTACTCGGCTCAAACGGCTAAAGCTGTAGCGCTAAGCGAGAGCCTCCCTCACCTTTTAATGATGTCTCCACCAGGCGCAGGTACTGCTTAGACAGTTTGTTTCCATGACTCATTTTCTGGGCCATACCGTTCCTCTGCAGCACGCACTCTTCTAGATGAACAACATTTTGATGCCGTTTTTCCAGACTTGCTAGCGCCCAGAACTCCTGCAGGGCGAGCTCCACGTTTTCCGGTGCGTCGCATCGCAGTTTCTTTACGGCAACTTTAGCACCCGACCTCCGGGCCACAGCTTCATACACCACGCCGTATGTTCCCCTTCCCACTTCCCGCAGAAGGCTATAGCGGGGCGCCATGATCCCCCGCTCCAGGCCGTCCTGCTTGAAGAGGCTGGAGTCCTCCTCCATGTCATGGTCCTCTTCCGTGTTTCCCACGCTGAGACACCGAAGCACGCTGGACTCGCTAACTCGTGCTTCGATGGCTTGTCTGCAGCACGCTCGCGCGCTCCTTGTGCGCCTCCGCCAGTTATCACCACCGACGGTATGAACACGACAATCACTCATCCTTTAACGGAGATGGTCACATTTTGTCTGCCAACAGCAACCGGGTGGTTCCTGACTCAGTTACTTCTATAGAGAACACTGGAACGTTTCAGGGAAGTCCAGCCAAAAGGGGAGGAGGTTGTACGGAACACAAAGATAGCGAGGAAATCTGGGAATTTCCGGTAAAGACCTTCAAAATAAAACATAAGGATTGCGTTCCAATCCAATCCAATTGCGTTAAATATTTAATTTTTATTAAAGTAAACTATAAATGCTAAATACTGAATTTACTAATATTAATAGTCATGCCAATAGCTGTTTAACGTTTATATTCAGCGTTTGCGTTCTGCTCGGTTTCTCCCCCCCCCGCCAGTTTTCAATACTTGGTTTCGTCCATCCATCTCCGGCCAGCGTAGTACCTCACGTGGGCGTGTCCCTCACGAAAGGCACGTGGAGTCGCATGAGGACAGATGACGTCTTGCCTTTCAGGTCACATTTCAGGGCGCATGAATCCCAGGGCCAGTGAGGAAGCCCTGATCCCTAATTTAATGACAAACGTAGCACATGATAAAACAAAACGTAGTTCCAGACTAACTGTTAATTGATAAAAAAATCTGTTCATTACATATTTTTCACACTTGCATTAATTTATGGAGGATATCACAGATTAAGGTGAGTGGATTTGTTTCAAAATTTTTTTTTGCAATTTAAGTGTAATGTACAAATCACACTGATAAAGGCCCTTTACAGAAATTAATTTCAACCATAGAGTATAGTATTTTCTTTGTCCTATGCTAACAGCATGTCAAATGAATACAAATTACTTCATCTGTCTCCCTGAAAGATGAACATTTGTTTCATCTTTTGCATCTCTCTTTTTTCTTTTTATCATGATTTAAAAACTAAAACTTAATATGCAGTCATGGTAAAAGGAAAGTATGCACTCTTTTAATTCTGAGAGTTTACATGTAGACATAGTAAAATAATCTGGTCCTTAGCAGGTCCTAAAATTAGGTAAATACAGGAGGCATGTAGGAGACCTGGGCACCTTGCAGACATTTTTGTGTGTGTGTGTGTGTGCGTGTGTGTGTGTGTGTGTGTGTGTGTGTGTGTGTGAATGAGGGGCAGATATTATAAGTTTATACTTCGTTCTGTTCCTTTTCATTCATTTCTTTTGGTTGTTATAAGAATTATTTATATGTTGATTGAATGAAATAAAAATGAGTCGACCAAAAACTCCTCTGCATATCAAAGTGTTCCAGACTCAAATGTGAGGCCGTCTGTCCGGCAGCTAAAACTTAGCCAAAACTCGGTTATGCAGCACAACAATGATCCCAAGCACACCAGCAAATTTACAACAGAAAAGGTGAAAAAGAAATGCAAACTAATGGAAATGCATTGGCAGGACCGTAAGAGGGCTGTGTGTAAGCAAATGCCCACAAACCTCGATGAACTGCAGCAATGATGTAAAGAAGACTGGAGCAAAATTTCTCCACAAAGATGTGTCATTATTTATTTAACCAAAATTAAGCCGAAAAGTACATACCATAACTCAGTGAGATGCTCTTTTAGCAGCAATAACCGGAACTATCTTGAAGTGATTTTCTGTATGACTTTGGAACTGAAAGAGGATGTACTTTGTTTTTACCATGACTGTATCCTGTAGTCATTACACCTACAGGGAAATTTCAAGACTTTTTTTTGTTTTGATTTGAATAATTAAGGCTTATAGCTCACGAGAATCAGAAAATGGCAACATACGGCGTGATGTACAAAGTTGTGGCCCTGAAGATGAGTGCTAAAGTTGCTGTAAAGAAACTTCAAAATTTCCACTTGAAAATTACTAGAATATTTAATTTTGAGTTTGAGGAAATTACTGTTCAAACAGAATAAATACTGTGCATCTCTTGGTCTAGTTTAGTACACACAACCAATTCAGTTCAGCCACAGTCACTGTGAAACTGCTGACTTGACAGATGACAATCATAGATATGCTTCACAAGGAGGGTAAGCCACAGAAGGTCACAAACAATAGGGAGGACTGCAGCCTTGAGAGGATTGTCGAGAAAAGTTGATTCAAGAACTTGGGAGAGCTTCACAGTAAACTGAGGATGGTGTCAGTATATCAAAAGCCACCATGCACAGATGTCTTCAGGAAAGGGGCTACAACTGTTGCATTACTAACAGCAAGCCACTCCTGAATGAGACACAGTGTCAGAATGATCCTATCAGTGCTAAGGAGAAACAATAGGCTTCTGCATTCAGTATTCCAAAGTCCACTCTTCAGGGGAATTCTTTTTTTCATTTCAACTGTAAATCAAGGTCCTACATTTTGACAGAACAGTGGAGGGGCACTGATACTATTCATCTTATAAATGCTTCCCTCACCTAATGTTTTTATGAAACACTGCATTCCATTGCTTCCCCACCATTGGTTGAAATGCAAATGAGTCTGGTTTGTTGGAGGTTAAGAGAGTTTCCCATCCCCACTGTCACCAAGTTCAATTCAATTAAATTTTATTCAATTCTATTTTGACTCAGTTCAATTTTATTGATATAGCGCCAAATCACAACAAACAGTTGCCTCAAGGTGCTTAATATTGTAATGTAAAGACCCTACAATAATTACAGAGAAAACCCAACAATCAAAAAGAACCCCTATGAGCAAGCAGTTGGTGACAGTGGGAAGGAAAAATGTATGCTATGCCTTCTTATAATAGTGCCTAAGGGAAGCATGTATATTGTAAACAGAACTGATCCTAGCACAGAACCCTGTGAAACCCTTGTGAGTGAGGAAGTCTATTAAATAGATATGATTCAAACCTCTGCAGTGCAGTACTTTTAATACCCGTGGTATGTTCTAATCTCTGTAATAAAATATTATGGTCCAGTATTGAATGCTGCACTGAGGTCTAGTAGGTCCACTATCAGAGGCCATAAGGAGATCATTTGTAACCTTCACTAATGCTGTTTCTGTACTGTGATGAAACCTGACTGAAACTCTTCAAATAAACCGTTCCTCTGCAGATGATCAGTTAGGCTCTTTCAAGATTTTTTGAGAGAAAAGGAAGGTTGGAGATTGGCCTAATACAGCTGGGTCAAGTGATGGCTTTTTAAGTAATGGTTACTGCCACTGTGAAGGCCTGCGATATGTAGCCTATTAATAAAGACTGATCATATTTAAGATTGCAGCATTAATTAATGGTAAGACATCTTTGAGCAGTCTTGTAGGAATGGGGTCTAATAGACACGTTGGTGGCTTGCAGGAAGTAACTACTGAAGTTAGCTCAGTGAGATCAATTGGAGAAAAAGTGTCTAAATAAATATCAGTAGTATTGGAAGTAGCTGTACCTAAAGATATGTCTTATGAGGTTGTTATGAATATTTTTTCCATCCATTTCTTCTGCTCATTATTTTCTGATGGTTAAAATTGTATTTGTAAAGAAATTTAAAGTTAAAAGGAATACTCAGCTCTACAGGGCTCTGACGTTTCATCAGCCTGGCTACAGAGCTGAAACCTGGGTGTATTCTTATTTTCATCAATAATGAATAGCAAGATGTCCTAGCTTAACAGAGGGATTTTTTTCATAGAGCAACATACTAAACTCTTTTTGCAGGCGGGACACTTTTTCCTCTCCAGCTAACGGGTTATCTGCTTTAAGGTGCACATTTGTGAGATATACCACAAAGTCAAGCATTTCAGATTTGAGGCTTGTAAAACTATTAACAAGATAATGTACCCCTGTGGGAGTAGAGTTTAGGTAGCTGCTCTGCATTGTGTTGGCAAATAGCATTGAAAATAGCAGTTGAGGAATTATATCCTTAAACGTAGTTACAGCACTTTCAAAAAGACATCTACTGTAATGAAATTTATTCCCCACTACTGTGTAATGCATCATTGTAGGAAAAAAGTCCTAGACCATTAAAAAAGGAAGAAAACAGATGCAGAACAAAGACCACCTGATATGTCAGCCCAAGATGAGAAACACATGGCAGTTATTAATATTGCCAAGAAATTACTGTAAAGTGTGGAGCAGTATTTTTTTTAATGCATAGTCATAATTTAAATGTAATCTTTAAATTTACAAATACATTTCAATGTTCTTATACAACTGTACGTGTAAAATCTCTAAATGTAAAAAGTGATTAAAAACAATCAAAAATTTGGTTCAAAAACTCCAACCAAAGCTGATCCCTGAAGATACAATATAAAAACGGAACCAAAAACAATATTTTTATTTCCTTAAAAATAACCAGGCTCACTGAATGGCAAGCCTATTTAAGTGTTAAAACAAGCTTTTCCATTAAAGAAAACAAAATGGATTCATTCATCAGTAATCGGGAACTACTTTCAAAGTTCATAGAGTTCACCTAAAAATAAAAAGACCCAAAGTCTGTCCCTGCTTGCTGTGCACAGTTAAAACATCCCCTGTGATACAAAATTCAGTAGTTGCAATTTAAGTAACAAAATGTTGTATGATTTCTTACTTTTTTCATATTTCAAAAGAGAAAGATAAATGTAATTGAGAGCATAAGCATAAAATATGCATTTCAAATATAAACTGAAAAAGACAAAACTGGAAAAATCACAACATTTTAAAAAATTATATAAAATCATAAAATATCATATAAAAAATAAACAAAGCAAAACATTTTCACAAAACTGTGATAGCTTCCCTACAGGAGCTTCGATCTGCTGCTGCAAACTTCAGAAATAATAGAGGCTGAACGCACTGAAATCTTGCGTGCATCCGTCACTGCACTGTGAAGAGTGTAGTGGCTCAGAAGATTTCTCCAAGTTGGACTGCACATGAGCAATTCTTGGTCCCCTTTAAAACAACAGAAACATGTTAGAAAGCTACAGAACATTTCATGTCTTCAGAAAGCACAGAGGGCCCTGTGTGCATATTTTTTGCAGCAGATTTCAATTCAAAAGGATGAAATTGGCAGTTGAAATCAATGATTGAGACAGAAAATGGAGACTGTATTGACATATATTGCGAATCAATAACTCAAATCTCATATCTAAAGATTCTATAAGTGATATCAAGCAGATCACAAACAACAAATGGCAACAATATACACTGCTCAAAAAAATAAAGGGAACACTCAAATAACATGTCCTAGATCTGAATGAATGAAATATTCTCATTGAATACTTTGTTCTGTACAAAGTTGAATGTGTTGACAACAAAATCACACAAATCATCAATAGAAATGAAATTTATTAATCAATGGAGGCCTGGATTTGGAGTCACACACAAAATCAAAGTGGAAAAACACACCACAGGCTGATCCAACTTTGATGAAATGTCCTTAAAACAAGTCAAAATGAGGCTCAGTATTGTGTGTGGCCTCCACGTGCCTGTATGAACTTCCTACAACACCTGGGCATGCTCCTGATGAGGTGGCGGGTGGTCTTCTGAGGGATCTCCTCCCAGACCTGGACTCAAAGCATCCGCCAACTCCTGGACAGTCTGTGGTGCAACGTGACGTTGGTGGATGGAGCGAGACATGATGTCCCAGATGTGCTCAATCGGATTCAGGTCTGGGGAACGGGCGGGCCAGTCCATAGCTTCAATTGCCTTCATCTTGCAGGAACTGCTGACGCGCTCCAGCCACATGAGGTAGACCATCCTAGAGCATTGTCCTGCATTAGGAGGAACCCAGGGCCAACCGCACCACCATATGGTCTCACAAGGGGTCTGAGGATCTCATCTCGGTACCTAATGGCAGTCATGCTACCTCTGGCGAGCACATGGAGGGCCGTGCGGCCCTCCAAAGAAATGCCACCCCGCACCATTACTGACCCACTGCCAAACCGGTCATGCTGAAGGATGTTGCAGGCAGCAGATCGCATTGATGTGCCATCCTGGATGAGCTGCACTACCTGAGCCACTTGTGTGGGTTGCAGAGTCCGTCTCATGCTACCACGAGTGTGAAAGCACCACCAACATTCAAAAGTGACCAAAACATCAGCCAGAAAGCATAGGTACTGAGGAGTGGTCTGTGGTCCCCACCTGCAGAACCACTCCTTTATTGAGTGTGTCTTGCTAATTGCCAATAATTTCCACCTGTTGTCTATTCCATTTGCACAACAGCATGTGAAACTGATTGTCAATCAGTGTTGCTTCCTAAGTGGACAGTTTGATTTCACAGACGTTTGATTTACTTGGAGTTATATTGTGTTGTTTAAGTGTTCCCTTTATTTTTTTGAGCAGTGTAGTTGAGTAAAGGTTTCCTTAGGAGAAGTAAAATCCCATTTTCTGTGTGTGTTGTAATTCAAGTTTCACTGTTCTGTGTCTCGAGTTAAGCTGTGCATCGTTGATAATGGGTGCCACAATGCAACTTTTAAGTTGCAATTTTCGGATGTTATTTTCTCATATTCAACGATGCGTGAACATCGTTTTCATATTCTTCGTTGTTTGGAGTATAATGTGCAGTGTTCATAATGCGTGATGCGCAGTGCCGTACAGTTAAGCAGCATTTAAAGTGCAATTCATCATAGAAGAATGCGATTAATAGTTTCAAATGCCTTTGTTTACATAGCTTTTGACATTGTCCATTAAACAGCCACAAAAATTAATTTTATATCTGAGTGTTTCTTAGTTTCAGACTAGTCGGTTAGTCAAATTTTTTCCCCTTGTTTATTCAACTATTAAATGAGTTGCCAGGAACATCCCTAATTCACACACATTCATACTCCAACACTTGCATCAGAGAGCAACTTGGGGTTCAGCATCCTGCCCAAGGACACTTTGGCATGCAGCTCAAAGCAGGAATTGGAATTGTAATCAAACCACCAACCTTCCGATTAATAGGTGACCTGCTCTACCTCCTGAGCTACAGCCACCCCACAAAGTTGTCACTTGGCTTACTGCCATACAGTGCCAGTGTGGACTGATGGTTGCTGAATTTTCTTTGGCTCTTTCTTTTACACAAGCTTTCCAGTTGTATCTGAAGTGAGAAGGGTGGGTGAACATGTGTCTGAATGGCTAATTCAGACATTCAGTAATTCTTCAGATCAGTCACAACACCAGCAGTCTGTGCTGTGGCGCTCCAAATAGTGGTTGGTTGTTGAAATTATCATTGACATGTGGCAGACTGAATTTATTGGCCATCAAATCAGCTAATCACACTACTCGTTTCATTTAGGCATGTGGAAATGGTCTTGACAACTTGCTGAAGTTCAAAACACTTCAGTATGGGGAAGAATGGTGATTTAAGTAAATTTAATTATGCCAGATGAGCTGATCAGAGTATTTCAGAAACTGACGATCTACTTCAATTTCAACAAATAACCCTCTTATTGGTTTACAGAGAATGGTTCGAAACAGACAAAATAGCCAGTGAGTGGCAGTTCTCTGGTAGAGTATCCCATGTTGATGCCAGAGGTCAGAGGAAGATGTTCAGACTGCTTTGAGCTGATAGGAAGGCAACAGTAACTCAAATAACCAAATGTTGCAACCAAAATATGCAGAAGGGCATCTCTGAATGCACAACATGTCAAACCTTGAAGCAGACGGGTTACACCAGATGCCACTCATGTCATTAAAGAATGGGAAACTGAGACTGTGGTTCTCACAACAGACTGGAAAAAGGTTGCCTGTTGTCACTCGTGACTGTAAGGTCAGAGTGACCAACCTGAACACCACCAGGATTGAATACAAGAAAGCCTATGACTCACACAAGGTTCATGGAATGCCTAAAACTGTACAAGATCAACAGGATCCTAAGAAGTGATAGAAGCCATTGACATCAAGACAAGAAAGCTCCTTCTCATGCATGGAGGGTTTCACTCCAAATCCAGCACCCTGAGACTGTACGCTAAGTGGAAGGAAGGAAGCTGAGGACTAGTGAGTGTCAGGCCCACTTTCCTGGATGAAACAAAAAAGTTCTATGAGTATATCAGGAAGTTGGACAAAAAGGATCATGTGTTTAGTGAGTACCTCAGGCAGCTGAAACTCAAGGAAGAAGAGGAGAAAGAAGAGCACCATCACGGAAGGACAGGACCCACACACGGCATGTACTTTTGGCAGATAGAAGAAGTGGCTGATATCAAAATATCCTACAAATGGCTGGACAAAGTTGGACTGACAGACAGCACAGAGACGCTAATCATGGCAGCACAGGAACAAGCTCTAAGCATAAGATTGATAGAGGCTGGGGTGTACCACACCAGGCAAGACTCTGGGTGCAGGCTGTGCAGAAAATCCAAGACATGATAGCAGGGTGCAAGATGCTAGCAGGCAGGTCATTCATGGCCATAACCAAGTGGCTGGCATAGTATACAGTAGGGGTGTTCCAAGTATGGCCTGCGGGCCACACGTGGCACCAGCTCCGATTTTATATGGGTCAAACGTCTTGTCCATACATGCAATATTTTTTGCCCGCCAGCTCAAGCAATGAATACAACTCAACATGCAATTCCTCTTTTTAACTCATGGAGGCAGTGTCATGTAACACATGTCTGCCAACTGCTTCAAAACTTTAAAAATTAGAAGATTGAATAATTAACCAATTCACAGCCCATGCTGTGTGATGCCATGCGGCTTGTGTGGGGGTCATAGGCGATACAAGGTGGCTGTAGCTCAGGAGGTAGAGCAGGTCACATACCAATTGGAAGGCTGGTGGTTCAATTCCTGGCTGCTCTGGGCTGCATGCCAAAGCATCCTTGGCCAAGACACCGAACACCAAGTAGCATGAATGTTAGACAATAAAAAGCACTATTTACAAATGGAAGTGCTGGTGTGAATGTAAACATGTTGTATAAGAACTAGACCATTTACACACAGTGTTGCCAGCTTAGTACTTTCCAGAACCCCAGGAATTGTGATAAATATAACATCACAGTTCTATAAACATATTTGATGTGGCCAGAAAGGACCAGTTGATTATAATGTAGATACAATAACGCAGACATAAAGACACTTGCAAAACAGGTTGATATTTTATTTATAACCCTAATCATTCATCTTGTTGACTATAGTCTACTTACCGATATAAGCAGAGACATTATACATAAAAAACACATTAAAAACATCAGAAATCTTTTGACATTTTACACATGTCTACCACTGCTCTGGAGCCACACCTGCCCTATGTACCTGTGTGCCCTTCAGTCTGCCAGCATACATAGGTGGGCCCCATATGGGATAAGTAAGGGCAAACATTATGGGCCCCAAAAGGTTTTGTCTGCGGTTTCCATGGTGGGCCTACAGGGGTTTGCCCAGATGTATGCATGTATGCTGGTGGGGACATTAGTGTCAGTAACTTAGCTGTTGTTCTGTTATTAGAATTACACAGTAGTATTTGATTACATTTGTTTACTTCATGTTTGTTTGCTGCATGGAAATTGAAGTACTAAATTGTAGTAAACTGTAAATAATTGTCAGATATTGAAAGTTCCAAGTGTTTCAATATCAATAATACAGTTTATATACAATGTGAGAACATATATATATATATATATATATATATATATATATATATATATATATATACTCACATTGTATATAAGGGTGTGAAGTATATTTACTTATTTTATTCTCTCTCTATTTTTTTCATTTAATTTAATTTATTTTATTTTTTACACTGCTACTTGAAAGCTCTGCACAAGAATTCCTATCTACTCAAACCTTGCGTGTGAGTACAAATAGCAAATAAAGTCTTGAAGTCTTCTGGAAAAATGGGCAAAAGCATTTACTCAAAGGACAGTTTCAGTTATAGTTCAAATAAGCAGAAAAGTCCAGGCGGACATACAGTGCCTTGCGAAAGTATTCGGCCCCCTTGAACTTTTCAACCTTTTGCCACATTTCAGGCTTCAAACATAAAGATATAAAATTTTAATTTTTTGTGAAGAATCAACAAGTGGGACATAATCGTGAAGTGGAATGAAATTTATTGGATGTGTCAAACTTTTTTAACAAATAAAAAACTGAAAAGTGGGGCGTGCAATGATATTCGGCACCTTTACTTTCAGTGCAGCAAACTGACTCCAGAAGTTCAGTGAGGATCTCTGAATGATCCAATGTTGTCCCAAATGACTGATGATGATAAATAGAATCCACCTGTGTGTAATCAAGTCTCCGTATAAATGCTCCTGCTCTGTGATAGTCTCAGGGTTCTGTTCCAAGTGCAGAGAGCATCAGTGAAGACCAAGGAACACACCAGGCAGGTCCGAGATACTGTTGTGGAGAAGTTTAAAGCCGGATTTGGATACAAAAAGATTTCCCAAGCTTTAAACATCTCAAGGAGCACTGTGCAAGCAATCATATTGAAATGGAAGGAGTATCAGACCACTGCAAATCTACCAAGACCCGGCCGTCCCTCTAAACTTTCATCTCAAACAAGGAGAAGACTGATCAGAGATGCAGCCAAGAGGCCCATGATCACTCTGGATGAACTGCAGAGATCTACAGCTGAGGTGGGAGAGTCTGTCCATAGGACAGCAATCAGTCGTACACTGCACAAATCTGGCCTTTATGGAAGAGTGGCAAGAAGAAAGCCATTTCTCAAAGATATCCATAAAAAGTCTCGTTTAAAGTTTGCCACAAGCCACCTGGGAGACACACCAAACATGTGGAAGAAGGTGCTCTGGTCAGATGAAACCAAAATCAAACTGTTTGGCCACAATGCAAAACGATATGTTTGGCGTAAAAGCAACACAGCTCATCACCCTGAACACACCATCCCCACTGTCAAACATGGTGGTGGCAGCATCATGGTTTGGGCCTGCTTTTCGTCAGCAGGGACAGGGAAGATGGTCCGAATTGATGGGAAGATGGATGGGGCCAAATACAGGACCATTCTGGAAGAAAACCTGTTGGAGTCTGCAAGAGACCTGAGACTGGGACGGAGATTTATCTTCCAACAAGACAATGATCCAAAACATAAAGCCAAATCTACAATGGAATGGTTCACAAATAAACGTATCCAGGTGTTGGAATGGCCAAGTCAAAGTCGAGACCTGAATCCAATGGAGAATCTGTGGAAAGAGCTGAAGACTGCTGTTCACAAACGCTCTCCATCCAACCTCACTGAGCTCGAGCTGTTTTGCAAGGAAGAATGGGCGAGAATTTCAGTCTCTCGATGTGAAAAAACTGATGGAGACATACCCCAAGAGACTTGCAGCTGTAATTGCAGCAAAAGGTGGCGCTAAAAAGTATTAACGCAAGGGGGCCGAATAATATTGCACGCCCCACTTTTCAGTTTTTTATTTGTTAAAAAAGTTTGACACATCCAATAAATTTCATTCCACTTCACGATTGTGTCCCACTTGTTGTTGATTCTTCACAAAAAATTAAAATTTTATATCTTTATGTTTGAAGCCTGAAATGTGGCAAAAGGTTGAAAAGTTCAAGGGGGCCGAATACTTTCGCAAGGCACTGTATTTAGGTTTAGGAGCTATAGGGTTAATTGATGGAATGCTCAATAGAATACTCAATTCCTAAAATGATCGATAGTTGCAGCCCTAGCGACTACAAAACCAGATAAGCTGCAGTATCTCACCAATGATGCACAGTCCCTCCTTGGCCCTGGTGATGGCCACATTTATCTGATTGGGATCACCAACAAAGCCCACATGTTTGGACAGCCAGCCTCTTTTTGGATTTCTCTCAATCTCTTCACTAGGTAGAGAACACACTGTAGATATAATGACGTAACGCCATTCACTTCCTAAAAGACAAAAAAATGTTGTTACATATTTTGTTACCAATAATCAACTGAGGTATTCCTGCTATCTTATGAGGGTAAATATGTTGCAAAATGTGAGAACTTTGAAAAAATCTTGAACTTGTATTTTGAAATTGTTACATATAAAAATGTTCACAAACTTGAATTATTTAAATGTAAATTATTTAAATGTAAACTTATTGTTAGAGATTGATATTTAGATTGATATTTTCACAAGAAGAACAAGAGGTATCAGGCCTGATTTATACGTCTTCACTGAATCTTTGTAAAGCCTACGACATAACCTGCTAAACTGGCTAACATTGTTGCAGGCATTTATGGTTGTGTGAGGTGCATTATGCATTAATTACCACAAGGTTGTGTCCTGGTGTTTTACATGCAGTGGAGCCAATAGAAACAAATAAATGCTATGATTTTTTCCCTCCTCAGTGGTCCTTGTGGTCATTTTTTTTTCCGGGTGCAAATATATTTGTTCTCCCCTCTGCACTCTCACATCTTCACCTTTGTGCAAGTTTTACAACACATTAAGGCAAAAAGTGTTGCAAAAGTTAAAGTCCCATCAAAGTCTGTGAATTTGTGACTCAAGAGGGTGCAGTTGAGCAGTTGTATTCATTGATTTCAGAGGTTGTAATCATAGAGTTGTGGGTGTAAGTAGTAAAAAAGTAAACTTGTGTAAATATCAATCTACACATTTATGAATATTTTTCTGTAACCATAAACCTAATATACAAATGTGCAAAACATTTTTACAAGTGAAAATTTCAAAATACAAGGTCAGTTTTTTTCCACACATTCTCATATTTTACAACATATTCATCTTCAGGTTACCTTGCTATTATCTGACACTCTGCATATTACTTACTGTGCAATTTGAATATAATCCCCCAATTTCTTCATTATCCTTTGCTGTAGTTCTTTCTATTTTTGTGTGCTATATATATATATATATATATATATATATATATATATATATATATATATATATATATAAATATATATATATATATATATATATATATATATATATATATATATATATATATATATATATATAAATAAAAATATGAGCCTATCCCAGTTGTCATGGGTGGGAGGCAGGGTACACCCTGTACAGGTCGCCAGCCTGTCGCAGGGCTGACAGAGAGAGACAGACAACCATTCACACTCACATTCACACCTACGGGCAATTTAGAGTGACCATTTAACCTAACCCCAATAATTATATTAGAATAGTATAGTATAGTTTTATTATTTTATTTTTTAGAATTATCCAGCCATCCATTTTCTTCCACTTTAGAAACTTTAGGAAAGGATTTTGTTGTTGGGTATCAGAGTGGCATTCTGTCACCTTGACTTTTTGTGATCGTGGTAACTTGGATTTTAGCCATATTCCTCTTTGACAGCTCATCCTTGATTTCTGAGACTTGAGCATTATAAGGTGACAGAATCACAATACTGTGCGGTTCAATTCCTGCAGTTTTCACTAGCCTTTCAGCAATGTCCATCTGCAAAGGAACCAACCCAAAACAGTTTAGCATTGAGAAATTATCAGCCCAATAACTTTTACTTTCCATAATTAAATATTACTGTTTAACAACAAGGAAACACAAGAATAGTATCAGTACCACTTTGTCTCTCTCTTCACGATTTGCTTTAGAGTTTTGGTTGCCTTTGGTGGTGTTGACAACCAGACTTATGGTCTTTCCTTTGACATCCCCAAAAACAATATGCTTTGTCTTGTGGTCAACTTCAAAGACACTCTTTGTCCGCCTTGCCTCAGTTTTCAGCTTTCCATCATAAAATTCCATTGATGGGAACGCACATATGTCCTCATGCTGTGAAGGCAAATAAAAAATTTAGAAACAATTTGGATGTGGTAGTCAGTGTAAGGTGTATTGTAATCCAAAAGTCTAAGACCACTAGGGAAGATACTTTTATTTCAAGCCTAATACAAAAATGCACGATTCATGTTTCATTCCAATTGATAATGACAGCTTAACAACTTGAGTGAACAGCTGAATCTGCAAAAAAAATTTTGATAATGAATTTCAATATGTCTTAGTATTTGTTTGCCCCCATTTGATTGCAGTCAAGCTACATACAGTAGACTCCACCAGCTTGTTCAAATCTGATAACTCAGCACAATGTGACAAGGTTTCAAGGAGCTTCATGTCATGTCAGGAACTTTTGGCTGTCTTGGTCTTGTAAATGCCCCATAATTGTGCAATTCGTTCATCTTTAAGTAGTTCTTCAAAGCTTTGAAGTGCATTTGGAACGATTGTCCTGCCATACTACAACTTTTCCAGGTGCATGATTCTGAAGAATAAAATGCTGCTTCTTCTAGAGTTTTTTTTTTTTCTTTCAGGTGGCCAACTCAAGAGTAGCAAAATTTAAAAGTTCTGATTACTAAAGATATCACCACTGTCATATCATTCTCTCTCCTGTTTATCTCTTACTCTTATACTCTTCAAAGATCTGTAGCACAATATTCATATTCCTAGATATTTAGTACCCTTTGTACACTTTGGCTCTATTTATGTGAAGAGAAGACTAAATGCCATAGAGTTTTTCAGGCTGCTAAAATGCTAATATGTGCTATGTGCAGCCTCTTTCTCATGCCTGATTAGCTTAGTCTAATTGTGTGATCATATTATGCTGTGTGATTGGCTATTTTACCATTACTGACCAATGCTGATCTGAAATGGAGAAAGTGGGAATTCCCTATATCTAGCAACTGACTTAGGTCACTGAACAGCTCATGGTACCCAGATAGTGAGAAACTGGAGATTCCCAAATTTCTAGGTAAAGAGCCAGTCTGTTTTTTGTAGCATCAATTCTCCGCTGCAGCCTTATTGATTAGATTGTAATGCCAACTTCTGATTCGCTGCACATTTAAAATGTCAGGGAAGACTCATGGCCATAAATAGTACGGACTGTGACTCATCATTGAACAATATTAAGGCCATACCTACTGCGCAGCGCTATTGTTCAAATGTAAATAACATGGTTGCATTATGTTTTGTAGATGGTTGCTTTATGAAGCTAGGTGCAAGTTCAATAAGTAAGTTCTGTTTTCAATGCTGTCTGCTTTCCCGTGTATTTGGTTGCTAGATTATTCTTCACATCACTGCTGGCTTTTCCATGCCGTCAAACTCAAAGCTAACATCATTGCTCTAGTCCAATAGTCTTTCTGCTTGTGCACTTCAAGCCAATCAGTCTCAATTTTGTATACTTTAAATCTCACTGCTTACTTATTATTCTTCCTTGCAGATTTAGAGGTGCACCACCTTCCCCCATATCCATCTCATACAAGTCACTCAGTGTGCCATCCAAGACTTCATCATTTTCTTCACCACCACCAGTGTCTAGACTCCAGGTGGTCCTGCCCTAATTTCTATCATCTCTGGGGCCATCGGACTCTAACCACCAAATAGATTTACTGAATTCTGTATATCAGTAAATGTTCAACTTTTCCAAATGATGCATTGATCATTGATATCAGCAGATTATGTAGTATGGGTACATTACATAGTCATATTCCTGTACACACAAGTATAATATGATTTGGATACATTGTAAGTAGCTTTGTATCTCTGTAGTATATCTGGCTTATTGTTATAGATTAGAAAAATAGAAAGGCATTATATCATATACACCCTTGTACAAGAAGTGTGTATATTTTCCTCAAAGTTTATTGTCTATTGTAGGATGTGGTTACATAATGTATTTGTAGAACTGTTAAAGATAGTCACAGGATATCAATCTCTTACAGCATGCTTAAAATTGTTTTGATGTAATGAGCATTGTTAATACTGAAAACATACTTTTGCTGGGATATGTGTTATTTACTAACCCAGGGACTAAACGTATTTGAGTGAAAGTTTAGGATAAGACCTAAAATTGCCAAATTTGGGCAAAATAGTTTTGCAGACGGTAATAAGATGTCTGCTGAATAGCTTTCTGTTATGAAATGGGGCTGTAATGTTATCCTGACTTCTATATTTTATATTTTCAGTAATGGTGGGAGGATATCCCCATTAGTCATAATCATTGGTCATTTTTTTTTTTGTCCTATGAAATTTAGTTTACATGCAAATTTTAATGAGGTAAGATTAAATTAGATTTTTGATATGGTCTTAGACTTTTGGATACCAGTGTATTTATTATGCATCATACACCACTGTTAGATACACACTTATCAGGTATGTTCAGTGTACTCACCATTCTGTACTGGATGTCCAGCATAACTGTCCTATTCTTATGGATTGTATAGTAGCGCTCAAACAGAGACTTGGCCATTCCAAGCTTCTTCACACATTCATTCTTCACAATGGGTCGTAGCTGTTTGTGGTCCCCAATCAAAACAATCTGAAAGTGATATTGGTGATAGTTTAAGACAACAAAGAGTGAGCAACTAGCAAAGAGTGACTACTCTCTGAGCAACAATGTGGTAACCAGTCTTTCTTGTGGTCCTATTTACAAAGGATCTCATCCTGAAACTAGGAGTAGTCCTAAATAGTAGTAGGAGACCTAGGTTCTAAAAATATATCCCTTATCCTAAGTTTGGACAAGGGATATCTTAGATCAATTTTCTTCACCACCTACACAGGTAAGTTTATCTGGGTACAGTCTCACAGTAGACACTTATCCAGTGAGATTCTGGACTAGATGTTTTCATGCCCAGATAGCTATACCAATCACATATTTGTTAATGATATTGTATTTTTTTTTAAATGAGCACCAATGATCATTTTTCTTAATGTCCACTCAATGCAAAATGACAGGCCTATTTTATTTACATATATTGATATGTAATGATTCCTGTTTCATCATGTGCCACATAATAAGACATTGTGTACGATAGGTGTAACAGTGGTTTAGTGTTGGATCAACACTGGGTTGTAAGTACAAGGCATGCTTAAGACACAAGCACACTTATGTTTTATGCAATTATTTATGGGGTTTTTTTCATTTATTTAAGATACAGAACTGCTTCATCTGGAAAAACCAGAGACGATATTCTGAGGTCGCCAATGTGGAAACCTTTCTGCCACTTGGTTATGCCTATGTGTCCATAAAAATCATGAACAAAATTGGTGACAAAGTGCAGCCCTGACGAAGTCCAGCACCCACAGGAAATGAGTCTGATTTATTGCCGGCAATACAGACCAATCTCTGACAGGGACTGAATGACTGCAACAACAGGTCAGACACCCCATACTCCTGCAGGAGTGCGATCCCCCAATAGTTGAAGTACACCCTTGTGCTCCCCCTTCTTAGATGACCACCTCAGTCTGCCGGTCCAGTGGTATAGCCCCAGATCTCCACCCAGTGTTGCAGAGGTGTGTCAGCCAAAACAGCCCTACAACATCCAGAGCATTTCAGGAACTGAGGGCAAATCTCATCCATCTCAGGGGCCCAGGCCACCAAAAAGTTGTTTAACCACATCAGTGACCTCACCCCCCACTACAGAAGGTGTGTCAGTCGGATTAAGCGGGTCCCTGAAGTATTCCTTCCACCACCTGACTATAGCCTCAGTTTAAGTCAGCAGCACCCCATTCGCACTATAGACCATATGAGTAGAGCACCGCTTTACCCCCCTGAATCGCCTGTTTACCAAAATCGCTTTGAGGCCATCCAAAAGTCACTAAACTCCTTCCACACTTGAGGTTTTGCTTCAACCATTGCCTGAGTCATGGCCAGCAGTGAATCTCCCCTCAGCCAACTGGTCACGGCAGATGACTGCCCCTCCCTGAGCCTGGTTCTGCTGGAGGTTTCTTCCTGTTAAAAGGGAGTTTTTCCTTCACACTGTCACCAAGTGCTTGCTCATAGGGTTTTTTTTTTGACTGTTGGGTTTTCTCTGTATTATTGTAGGGTCTTTACCCACAATACAAAGTGCCTTGAGGCAACTGTTTGTTGTGATTTGGCACTATATAAATAAAATTGAATTGAACTGAATGCTCCGCTTAGCCTGGCGGTACACATCAGTTGCCTCCGGAGTCCCACAGGCCAATTAAACTTGATAGAACTCCTTCTTTAGCTTGATGGCTGTCCAGCTGACCCAATTCACCACCAGTTGGTGATCAGTTGACAGCTCAGCTCCTCTCTTCACCTTAGTGTCCAGAACATAAGGCCACAGAGCTGATAACACCATCAATCGACTTGCGACCTAGGGTGTCCTGGTGCCACATGCACTTATGGACATCCTTGTTTGAACATGTTGTGCGCTATGGACAAACTGTGTTTTACACAGAAATCCAATAAAAAATACCAGTTCAGATCAGGCAGGCCATTCCTCACAGTCACACCCCTCTAGGTCTCACTGTCATTAACCATGTGAGTCGGGAGTCACCAGATGGAGCATCCTCGAGCACCCCGCCCAGCAACTCCAAAAAGGGTGGGTACTCTGAATTGACAGGCAGTAAGCCGAGGGGATACATGAATACCCACCCCAGCTCATCGCCTTTCACCCAGGGTGGAACAGAGTTTATCCCCTCTCCAAGAGACTGGTTCCAGAGCTCAGGCCATGCATTGAGGTGAGCCTGATTATATCTAGCTGGTATTTCGCAAACCTCACACCCTAGCGCAGGCTCCTTCCCCGCCAGACAGGTCACATTCCATGTCCTGATAGCCAGTCTCAAAGGAACGCTTCACCAGTATGTTGTGGTAAAGAGGGAGCTGAGTGTGAAAGCGAAGTTATCAATTTCCCCGTCAATCTACATCCCTACCTTTACCTATGGTCATAAACTTTGGGTAGTGACCAAAAGAACGAGATTGTGAATACAAGTGGCAAAAATGAGGTTCCTCCCCAGGGTGGCTAGCCTCTCTCTTAGAGAGAGGGTGAGGAGTGCAGCCACTCAGGAGGGACTCAGAGTAGAGCTGTTGCTCCTCCACATCAAAAGGAGCCAGTTCAGATGGTTCGGGCATCTGACTAGGATGCTGGGTTGCTGAGTTTTTGGTGGGCAGTATGTGATCATATTTTCATAGCTACAGTGAGGTCCATAATGTGCTAAACAAAGACACAATTTTCAGCTTTAATTCAAGGCAATTATTGACAGTACTGTATTAACTGTTTAGGCATTACAGCCATTTTTAGAGTCCACATCAATAATCTGGTACGTGTTGGATTATTTCCATGGTTATGAAAAACAACTTCACAGCATCTAATGAAGTCAAGTATGCTCTTGAGGAGGTAGGTAGATCATTGGTAAGGTCTATAATCAAATGCAGAGGGTTTACAACAAGGTATGAAACAATGGTTCCACTAATGAAAAGGAAGGTCAGATTATATTTTGCCAGAAAACATCTAAAAGAGCCTGCACAATTCCAGGAAAACAAATCTTTGGACAAATGAAAAAAAAATTAACTCATACCAGAATGATGGGAAGAGAAAATTATGGAAATGGAAAGGAACAGCTCATGACCCAAAACATACCACATCATCCATCAAGATGGAGGGAATGTTATGGCATAGCCATGTATTGCTGCCAGTGGAACCAGGTCATTAGTGTGATGATGTGACTGTTAATAGAAGTAGCAGGATGAATTCTGAAATGTACAGATCTATATTTAAGTGAAATGCTGTAAAACTAGCAGTGAATAATGACCCAAAGCATACTGGAAAAGAGTTTCTCAATGCAAAGAAATGGGATATTGTTAAACGGCCAAGTCAGCCATCTGAATCTCAATCCAAAGGAGCATGCTTTTCAGTTATTAAATAGAAAACTAAATCCAGAAAGAACATCTCAAAGAAAAAAAAACACTGAATTTTGTGATGTCCAAACCTTTTCTGGTTTGTTGCAGACTAGTGGAATCAGAGCCTGGGGTTCGGTGGCCATAGCACACTCATCAATTAGAATCTGACGTGCAGTGACAGTCTTAGTCAAGCTTGGGGTGGAAGACTGTGTGCATGTGCACAGTATGATGTCATGCTGTTGGAGTTCATATGCCCGAGCCTTATTGAGAAGGTCTTTGTATCTAGGGGAATACAAGCCATACATTTAAAACTAAAGCAAGTTGTTTCAGTGGACTTTTATGTGAAATGGATTGCTTAGTGATAGTAAAACCTTAGCTCATCAATATTTATCAAAATTATACTTTTTCAAAACTAATATAAATCTAAATGTAATTAATTCTGTATTTCAATACTGTACATAAATTTTGCACCCAACTCTTTCCAGCAATCGATTCATTTAAAATATAAATATAAAAAATGTTTCAGCTACAAAAAGAAATCAAAATAAAAAGAAACAGTACATCTGAACTTACTCTTTCACCTCCTGAGAAGTCAGTTCTTCCTTTTTATCGTTCATCGAAAGCTTGATGCGTTCATCAAAAGCTTTTATTTTAGCTGAATGAATGTTGTGATCCTGACGCATGCGGTGATGCAGAGTGATGTTCCTAAATTCATGTAAAACAGGCCAACGTTAATTAACAAGAAAAATGTTCAAATGCAGTCAGTCACTGATGTGATGTGATTGCAGTACTTGAGCTCTGGTTTGGAACGATCTTGGCGGAGTGTCCTGTGGGAAAACTGCAGGTGACTGTCTGGATAAGGGAAATCAAGCATCTCCACTTGTTGGCTGTAAACCCTGAGGGGCCTTAGGCTGTCCTTAAACTTCATTAAGTACTCTGTGTTACAGCAGTAAAAAATACACAGAACACAACAAGTTATGGTGACCACTAGAATGAAAATGAAATTCTGCAGAGAAATAATGTAACTTGCCTGCTACAACATCAACAGACTTGTTGGATGGGCCACAGTAAAGAATGACTTCTTTCTTTTCCTTATCTTTTGGGTCATTCCATTTCCTTTGATTTTTAGAGTTGTGCTCAAAAAAGCAGTATACGATGTATACACCTACTACTGTCTTTCCAGTTCCTAAAAGACAAAGAAAATGTTTTAAGCCTTTTCAGAAAATATGAGCCAGGCATCAAGTTAAAACACAAGATGACACACTTACCAGGGGGTCCTTGTATCAGTGTGAAGGTATTATTTAGAGCTTCATTTACTGCATGGAACTGGCTCTGGTTCAGCTCTGGCAGCCCATTTAACTTTTTCTTCACAATATTTAAGCTTGATTTTACTAGAAAGACATAATGCAAAAGCTTTAAATTAACTCTGGGTTTTGTATTTGCAATTTTATGTGTAACTTCTGGATATAAATATCAAACTATTTATTGATGGCTGATGGACATACCCTCTCTTTGAATGCGTTGCCCAAGAACTATAGCCTTGACAATATCACATGCAGAGTTAATGTTGACTACAGCATCTTCTTGTCGGCTATAGAAAAAAAAGACGTAACTCTCTATCAAAGCAAGAAAATATGTAACTAAAAAAGTTTAAACAATGGGTAACTTGTTCCTATATAGTGCTTTTCTACTGTACGTGAGCACTACAAGCACTTTTTGCAACATGCCTCATTCACATTGGAGACCAACTGGGGTTTAGTATCTTGCCCAATGAAACTTTGGCATGCAGACTGGAGCAGCCAGGGATCAAACCACCAACGTTCCGATTATTAGGTTACCTGCTCTACCTCCTGAGCTACAGCCACCCCACTTTCCAACAATAAGTAATGTAAAACTGAACTACAGTTGAACTTACATGCTAGGCAGGAGCTTTGGAATGATTTCCACTGTGAAAAGAGTGTTTTTCTGAAAAACACAATCAGGAATGGTCTGCATAGGTAGGTGTCTGACATAGAACTCCACTTTAATTCCATCATTTTTCTTTTCTTCTGCTCTTGTGACACCATGGGCCACCCATGTGAACTCTCTTGGATCCACCACTGAAGAATGTTCCATGTTTGAATACAGTTTCAGACCTCTTTTCCGTATGCACAGCAAGCACTTTGCAAGTTTGATTTCAATGGCCCATTCACGGATCCATTCCAGCGGTAAGAAAAAGCTTCCTGTTAGCTTGTTTTCCCCTCTCTGTTAAATTTTACCTGAAGATTCTCAATGGTAATGCTGTCACTTTCATTCACTGCAGTCGCAGCAGATTCCATTTCACACAGTGGTTTCCAGATCCTGATATACTCTTCTGTATCCTTATAAAAATCCCTTGAAGGATTATCTGCCAATCTGGAGAAGCATGTGATAGGGTTGTGGACATGGTCAACACAAATCTCAAACTTTGGTTTAATGTGCACCAACTGAACAGTAGGCATGAGGTAGCCTCTTTTAATCTCTGATGTCATTTGGATCTGTAGGATGTCACCTTGGTGCAAGTGGAGTTGGATGTCAACCCAGTGCTCACTTTGTATCTCTGTTATTTCGTTCTCCTTAGAGGGGCTCTTGGTAGTCTGGGAGTCTCCAATCTCAGTGGACTGAGGCAAAAGACTTTGCTTTTCCAGTTTCTTCACATCACCATCCATTATGAGAAACTTTGCATGATCCAGTTTTCCATTGTCAATCGCCTCAACAGTATCTTTCCATAATTTTAATGGAAGTTCAATGCAAGGACTACTATCTGCCATCATTTTCAGCTCTTGGTGGATTTTTATGGCATCAGTTGTGTAGATTCGTCTTTTCCATTTAAGAGTAATGCTCTGTTTTTTTTCATCATAAAATGGCTGGTCCTCTAATTGTAAATCTTTGTACATAATTGGTAAACTCCTAGCAAATATGTTCTTGTTAAAAGGAAACGATACTGCAAAACTATCTCCCTCAGGATCTGCATGGACAACAAAGACTAACTTTGAAGCACTTTGTTTTTTCATGCTCACTGCATATGAGAGCTGCTCAGCCTTTTCTTCATACGTCGCAGCATTCTTGAGGTTGAGCTCAACTTGACTGCACAAAGTTTTAATCTTTGATTTAGTGTATTGTGCATCTGTATTACTTATGACAGAATGCAAGAGTCTTTGCAAGATGAGATCCATGTACTGCCGTATTGGTGAGGAGGCTTTTGTGTAAGATGTTAGGTTCAGAGAATAATGTCCTATTTCTGCTTCAGGAGATGATTTTGAGCAAATGAAGTAAGCTTTACTGGAGCACCTTCTGAACTTCTCAGTGACTGGCTTGAGCAAAGGGTAGATGTCATCAGCGGCAACTAGGTCCACCATTTTGTCTGTATCATCTGTTCTGGCAGCTTCAACTATTTCTTTCCACACTTCAGTGAGAATGCGAAAGTATTCACACTTTGGGCTTTGTTGGTCATGGTCTACTTTGTGCCGCACATGAAAAGACAATGGTATTAATTCTCCACATTTCTCCTTGAATTCTTCTATCTTTTCAGGAGCTGGTTCTGCTTGACAGCGAAGTGGTGTAGAATACCTAGTCTTTTCGCAACTGATCAAAGTCTTAGATGCATGTTGGTTAAATAACACACTCAGTTCTTCAATCATCAGATGGGCTTTGCGCTTCCCGGGCAGTTTATCATCATCAACTGGAGAATAAGCCCAGTCCAGCTCAAGTCTCATCTTCCTTTGAGCTTTTGCAAAACAATAAGCCACTGTGACACAACCCTCAATAGTATCAAATTTAGGGGTGTCTTTATAGCTTTTGGAGATAATGTCTTCTGCCCCTTCATATGACAGCTGCTTGTCAGAGTTGATTAGAGAAAGCTGAAATGTGGGCTTTTCTGTTACCTTGTTTGTATCTTTTTCTATTTTGAACATCAGTGAGACCACCCTGCGATCTTGACATTCCTGCAAACTCAAGTCTGTGCACAAGTCTTGAGGGAACATATGAATAGGTTTCTCCCTGGCGCAATAGTAGGTAGTGCCTTGTTGTTCTGCAGCCCTATCTAACTCATCACCTGGCCTCACAAAACTTGCCACATCAGCAATATGGACTCCCAGCTCATAATGATCTCCAAGTTCCCTGACACTGATAGCATCATCCAAGATTTTTGCTCCCACAGGATCCACAGTAAAAGTGATTAACTTCCTTAAGTCCTGTCTTTTTGCCTCGTTTTCATCTGACCAGGAAGAGGCCTTGCCTGATTTGCATGTATTGTATGAAACTTTGAATTCTTCATTCAGGATCATTAGTCCATCAGTCAAAGATCTGCCAACTGGAAGAATATCTATGACGTACCCCAAAGGAAAGTAATGCCTTTCATTCCAGCAAATCACTTGCACCATGAACACATTGTTGTGTTTTAGGTTTTCATCAATACGTTCATGTCCTGCAATTGTCCATTCTCCATTAATTTTCTCCCATATCGGCATAAAGTTGCGTCTTTTTTTGAGGATCAGTATGCATATTTTGGGCTCAGATTTTTTTATTGGCATCATTATCCTTCTGATATATTTGTCTTCAGAATTCTGTCGTGATTTGCGATGATCCTCATCCTCAAGCACGCACACAATTACACGTGCTGATTCTTCTTTCTTGGTGATGCTTATGACCTTTGCCGTCTCTAGGACCACTTCATCGCCAGTAAAGGCCTTACCAAGGTTTTCCGGTTCCTCGATGCTAATTCGTTTGTCTGGATTCCGAAATGGTATAACGTAGCCTTTACTATATGATTCCCTGAACAACTTCCCATGTTTGTAGATCTCTGGATGTGTTTTACACATCTTTAAAAGATGTGACACATCTGTGTCAGTATTAGTGACACTGAATAGTCCTCTTGACTCGTTTGAAAAGTTGATATGCAATCCCAAACTGTCTTCATCAGAACTAGAGTCTGTTTTCAGTTGTTCATAATCATCTTTCAACTCTTGAAGAATTGAATCACTCAGAGTGTGGCTCTCATCTACATGTTCAGACTTCTGAAACTTTGCAGTTTCCATAACATCTTTTTCAAAGAACTCTCGGGTGAAATGCTCTGGTGCAACACTGTTGCTACTGATGCAGTGGTTTATGAAACTCTTCCAAATTCCTGAACATTTCCCAAAGCAACACAGGGCAGCAGCATCTCCAACTACAACCACCTGGGATTGAGCCCTTGTCATTGCAGTGTTCAAAACACGTGCATCACTGAACATCTCCAGACCAGGCAGATGAGATGTTTTCAGGCTGTCACGTGTTTGCACAGTTGTCATAATGACTGCCCTGAACTGTTTTCCTGTAGACACATGGGAAGAGTTTTATGAAAATGATAATAATAGCAATGCAGTGTTTGAATGATGACTCAAATGTGTTTAGGCTTCCTTCATGCCTGGCATAATCGAGACTCTGACAGTAAAGCTCTCGTAAAGCTAGATTAAAATTACCTTGTACATTTGCAGGTCTCTCAACATCGATGTTTGAAAGGTTTCTGCGTGAAAGTGCTGTTCTAATTTGAGGAACCTATGAATTAAAGACAAAAATTTAAGTTATTAATTATATCTGTAAATGTGTGTCTTATAATTAATCAATTAAATGCTCATGTGTGTATCATTACTGTAATTACTGTTTATGTTTTAGTCTGATTATAATTGGACTCAAAACAAAGGTTATTACCTGAAATCCCTCTGACAGAATACAGATTGATCTTTGGTCTTTGGGCCCCCAGGTTTCTGGCCAGCGTTTAAGAATATCTTTCACTACTTGAATGACTTCAGCAACTTCTTCTTTGTTATGCCAAGACATTGATACTTTCTCCAAGAGGCACTCTCCCCTTACATGGTGAAACTTAAGGGCATGGCAACTTGTGGGAGCTGGAACATTTCCAGCAGCTTTGATGACATCATTTTTACCAACATAAAAATGGGTAGAGACAAACTCCACAATTTCTTTGGTTGAGCGGTAGTTTTCATTGAAAATGATTCTGCTTCTGTTGGCAGCATCACAGTTTTGGCCTTGATAGTAGTGGAATAAGCGAGTGAGGAGTGTGTGATTTGAACGGTGATGGTCATCCACTGAGAAAAGCTTGGGTCCCATTTGCATGTGATCTCCTGCTAAAACAACTCTGGTTTTTGACCCAGCAAGACCAAGGGCCATCAAGGCTTCACATTCTAGCATCTGAGAGGCTTCATCAATAAGAATGTGGGTGAAGTATCCCTCTGCGAGATTTAGGTCATGAAAATGTCTTGCCATTGTTGTCGTAGTTATGATTATGTTGTGCTGGTCTAGAGCTGCTTTTGTAGGTGGTAGAAAATGATATCCATCTTCTGAAAGAAGACAGTATTTCAAAGTAATGTCATCCGTGGCATCCAAAGCAGTCCCTTGTTTGTTTGCTTTTATTCTGATTGGCCTGATTCCATCATTTTTTTTCCTGATAAATAGATGGAAGTGTTCTTTGACATACAGATCTGCTGAACTGAAAGAAAACAAAATATCAAGGACAAAAATATGTTGGCATTTTTCCATCAATTAATTGAGTAATCAGATAAGAAATATTTTTCATTTTATTAATGACCAATAATCATAATAATAATTATTATCATTATTCAGAGAAGGAAAAAACACAGGTCTTTTAAACCGAACTGCTCATTGGTTTCCATTTTAGAAATCACAGTGTTTTTAATAGTTAAACTGCATACGGCTGTCCAAAAAAAATAAATAATTCATTGTGCCATATTAAAATAATATTTTTAAAGAAAACATTTTGTTAAATGCAAAATAAATAATCACAAGTATACTATATATATATATATATATATATATATATATATATATATATATATATATATATATATATATATATATATATATGCTTAAGCAACAGTACATAGGTGAGGCTAGTTTTTACCTGTTGGTGTGGGTGCAGATTAGAACCTTGTTCTGAGGGTCCTTACAAAGCTCTCTGGCTGCTGTAGCAAGGGTGAATGTTTTCCCAGTTCCAAATGGTCCATAAATCAAGAGTGGTGCCACAGACTTTTTGACTATAGATTTCCCTGTGATAAATTCAACTGCTAATTGCTGCTTTGCATTGAGGTTCTCAGAGGTAACACTACTAGCAGGAACTACACAGTTTTTAAAGACTGGCAATACGATATTTGTATCAGGAAGAAGATCCACAGCCTTGTGCATTGTGCAGTAGCTGAAGCGGTCCAGCTGGAACTGCACTTCCATTTGATAGGATTCATTTTTTTTGAGTGCAAGATCAGAGCAACACTGTTTTGACAGTTGCAAAAAAATTTTGTTCTCACTTGTTTTGTGTGGCAGAATCCTAGTTTCATAGACTTTATAGTTTGAATTACAAGAAGTTAAAGGGGCTATCAGGGCAGAGCGGATGCTCCGTTGTAGAGCCAGCCCCTCAGGGCTGTCTTGTGTATGATAAGGAATCGGCACAGCGCATAACAGCTGCCCCTGAGGAGCCTCCTTATAGCCAAACTGTGAGCTGCTTAATTTGTCCAGTGTTGTAATTTCTCCACAAACATTTAATCTAAAACAAACAAGAAAAAAAATATTCTTAGGCAAATGTATATGTGTGCAAATTCAAACAAATAAGAAAAATGATACACAAAGCACGTTACCTTGAAACAACCTGGTCTTCTGCTTGTTCTTCTTCATACAGGAAATGGTGCATTCTTTCTCTGTAGTTTTCATTATTCAGTGTTGTTTGAGTGCTGCAGGAGCGTTTATGCAGAAAACCAATCTGCGGAGGCTTGTACTTCTTTAATAGCTCCTCCTGTTCTTCTGTCCTGGACGAACACGGGATGATGATCCTGTTCCCTCTGTGCCAACGCTCTGCACATTGAAATCTTGCTCCACTGCCCACAGTTGGTTGTTCAGTGTCATCAGATAACACATGGCCTACTCTAACTTTGAGTTTCTTCAAGAGCACTGGTCTCATGTCAAAATCGAGCACTAACCACTGTTCGTACAAGCCTGGGTTGTTGGATGTGAAAGATACAGTGATGTCATAGGTCCCGTCTCCATTGAGAAAAAGTTCACCTGATGAGTAAATGCAGGGCTCAGAATCTGCATCACCAAGAGTGAATGAAGCTCCTGGTTCCTGCTTTAGCAGCGCCACATGCACAAGCTGTCTCTGTTTAAACACAAAACTGCCATTTAAGCATACTTGTGACATAATTCTAACCTTTCTTGGACATTAAAAGAAAAAAAATCAAATCACACACTGAGAAGGGAATTCAAAACACACAGTATTATAGTTGTAGTAAAAGATCTAATTATTGAAAGTATTTTGCCTGTTCTGCATTTAGGCTATTTTGTCTAATTTACCAAATATATCCAAGTATTTGGGGTCACTTAGGGATCCTTGTTAATGAAAGAAACACATTTAAATAACTATTAATCAGTAATAGGACCAAGCTGACTGACCATTTGAAAAAGTCATTTACAATGACGTTAGCACAGCTGAAAAGAGTTTCGCTGATTAAAGAAGCAATATATTTCTGACGTGTCTGCAGAACCAGCCTTTAAGGGTTCAGTTATGGTTAAAACAATGGTCAGGGTTCATAATTGAGTTAGAGGACAATTGTAGCAGACCCTCAAATATGAGGAACAATGGACAGCTACCTTAAATGGCACAAGCAAATCATAAATTTCAGTGTAAGCTTTTAAAACTCCACCAGCCCTGTACCTCCATGCAACACTCAAAAGGTGTGTCAGCCCTGACTGCCAAACCACATCCACAGACTTCTGCATCTCCCATTTGCACTTTGCCATTGAGGAGCTTTTCAACTGCTTCGGAAGCCTCTATCAGGGCAAGGTTCCCCCCAGATCGTCAGACCCTTCCTTCTCCACCAAGGATGTGTTGCTTGAGTTTGGGAGTTCCCCACAGTCTTCGGTCCACCATCGAACAACATTCCTATTTCGGGTCAGCAGTCCCCATATGTGAACACAGCCTGACCCAAACATTGTTTCCCCTGAGTTGCCAGATTGTTTGCTAGAACTTGAGGCCAAACAAAAATCCTTCTCCACAGGTCCCCTAAACACCTCCCACATACAAGTTTTGTCCTCTGTGACTACAGAAGTTGTGGTGGTTCTGGCCTCCAGGTATCTGCCTCTCGTTTCAGGAAAGCTCTGAGCCAACCACGTCTGAAAGACTTCCTTCTTCAACCTCACAGCTCTAGAGTTCGCAGACTGCTGCCATAACAGGCTACCTCTGTAAAGGAGACATTGGCCTATTTGGACTGTAGGTCCCTAACCTCCCCCAGGATGCAGTTTACTTGGTAGACCCAACCAAGGTCACAAAGGTTCAAGCCTTCAAATACTGCTTACAAAAACATTTTGCCCCAAGGCTGGATTTTCTGCCATTATTGTTGTTAATCTAAAAGAAGTTTTGTAAATGAACAGTATAATTTGGGCTGACAGCATGATTTCTATTTTTGTGAACAAGTTAAAATAGTGAAATAGTTACAGTCTTAAAATAGTGAAATGTGAAACTTGTGACATGGAGAACACAGATCAGCCAGACTTTTAAATTTTACACTAGAAAAGAACAAAAACTGTAATGACCTGTGTTATAAAAATAAAACTGGTAAATCTTACCTCTGTCTCAATTTGGAAGTTCCATTTTAGCGTTGCTTTGATCTCTTTACACTCCACAGTTAAATCTTCATCACAAGAGATGCTAACATCATCAACATGTTCAGATATCTGTGCATTGTTAGAAAAGGTGAAATACACAATTTAAAATAGTCAAAAAATTAAATTATTGTATACAATCAACATTTAAAAAGAAAAATGCATTTAGTCAACTAATTGACTATTATTCAAAAAATACCAGTATTAGTTTCTCAGGTAATCAAGCAAGATGTTTACATTTCTATACTATACTTTATCAGAAGAGGCAAAAATCAAAAATACAGAGTTTTTCCCTTTTTTATGTATATGTTTTGTCTGATGTGCAAATACCCTATCGTCCCCTATTATCCTCTTTGTTATTTTTAAGTTGTGACAGCAGTGCAGATTTTTCTGCAGGGGAAGGGTAATGTTTGCTGTGACTTGGAGAAAGACGTAGGACGTGTATGCAATTAAAGCTGGATTTAAAAGTAGCCTTTCTACCAAGAGCACCCATAACTTATTTAGTCCATGGAACTCTATTCAAGGAACTAACAAAATCTTAAAACCCATGGCTATAGCCCTGAAAATACTAGGCAAATTAGTCTGTAAATGTAAGAAAAAATAACATACTTTTTTTTTTTTTTTTAATGCAAACTGCTTCAGTTGTGTAGGTAACCCAACAGAAGAGCCAGGCACCTGTGGGGCTTTGTATGTTTGCATCCTCAGCTAAACATGAACAATAAATGTGTTGTAATTCTAGTCTTATGGTGAGTGTGTACACTCACATGATGCCTTTGTCTCACCATGCACTCGTGGTAACCTCTTGTGCAGGGCTTTTGAATCTATCCATGGGTGGGTAACTTTAGTATAGTTCAGTGAGTTACCCCATGCAACTGCAAATAGTTGCATGGGGTAAGGCTGAACAGCAGCAGATCAGCAATATTATATTAAGCCATTAAAATGGTCCAGTTCAGTTTGGCCTAGCTTTCTCATGTTTTGCAGCTGCCCTCCCGATTTGACACATCCATTGGCCTGCAAGTGCCAGACAGTTCTGATATAGAAAAGCATTTTCAAATATCCAACTTGTATATGTAGGTGTTTGTTCTGCAATTCATGGTTTAAAAACAGAAATGGATAGGATTTTTCTTCAAGAAATTAGGATTTTCCCATGCTTGTAGAAATTTTGGGTCAAGTTGGTGAACAAGTTGGGTTCACCAGTTCTGGCTCTAGAACCTGCATGCCTGGTCATACTGTGTGCAAAAGCTTTAGTGACTTTACCACAAGTTTTAGATACACCATAAGTTATTTTGTTCTAGAACCTGGCCTGAGACAAAAACCTTGTTGGTCAAAAATGTTGAGGGTTGCAACCTGAGGAATTCCTGTCCTTTTGAAATGTACTACCCCCTAAGCAGGAACATTGTCCAAGTTAAAGTCACGTCCCTTAAGTTTCATTTCTGGAAATGCTGCTAGACTCTTTAGCATACAGTCTCAGCCTGCAGAGCTACCAACACATCCTTCCAAAACATCAAGACTGTATGATCTAAAATTTGAACACATTAGACTGAAGCCTCATACTTACAATATGCACTTCATTATTGCTGTTTTTGTATTCTTTCAAGAGCATGTCATTATAGGACATGAGACCCTGGGCTTCGATGTTATGTCTGATCTCCTTCTCTTCCGCAGCACGCATCATCCATTCCTGGAGCTCTTCCACAGAATGAGCTTTTGAGCACTTGCTGCCGTACTCAGCAAGTTTGACGTCTAAGATAAAATGGCAAGTTGAAAAGTACATTAAGTGAAATTAATCAAACTAGCACATCAAAAGACAAGAAGAGTGTTCCTTCAAAGATTTTTTTACCAATGTAGAGTTAAACATTTAGAAATTGGGTCTTCATATTTTTGCTGCAATAACCACTGATTTTAAATCATTAAGCATTGCAAAGTTACAATAATGTGATTTTAAAAATTGCCAGTAATTTAAAAAGAATCTATGAACATTATCTTGATGATTATGAAGTTCTATGATATTCTTTATATTTGTTTTAAATGCCTATAAGCAGTACATGAGGTGATTGAAGCATAAATAAGGAAACTGCGTCCTATTTCAGTCAAGTTCACCTGCTGTTCGGTTAGTTTAGACATCAAAAACTACTTGATCAGGGGACTATTCCAAGAAGCATGTCCAACAAACTGAGTTTAAAAACAGACTTTGAGTTGATCAACTCTGAGGTCGGCAAAGTTTCCTGTTCCAGAATAGCAGATCAGCATGAGTTCAATAAATTCTGAGTATGTTCACCCTGATTTAGCTCATACACTAGTAAGGAAAGAAAGCCATCATCAATGGAGCTCTGGCCCTGGGATTCACCATGGCAGCGGAATAAAGAGCAGAGCCTCCATTTTTGTCATGGCCCGGTGTCTCCCAGTGAATGTTTGCTTGGTTTTTGTCTCTCTCTCTCGCTCGCTTGTGGTCTCCTGGCCTGTGTTCAGGGGCTGGGCCTGACTCTGGTACCTAATCAACACACCTTTGTGTCCCTGTGCCGTTGGCCATGTCAATTTTAAGCCGATGGATGGAGGATCGCACTTGTCATTATGGAGCGTGGCGATTCCCTTTAATCAGCCTGACCCACTCTGTCATCATCGTAGACAGAATAAAAGTTTGTTATAAAATATATCATTTCTTTTATAATGTCTGCTGTCATCATTTACACAACTTGAATCTTCATCAGATGAAGCTGAATCCTAATTTTACAGATGAATTTGTTCCTCTGACACTCTGACAGCCACTTTATGAATGAGGAAATGAATGGGAGTGTCAGACAGGTGTTTCAGGTGCAGCAGGTGTCAGAGAGACACTGAGAGTTTGTTGGACAAAACCTGCCAGCAAGCAGGTTAGGTTATCCCGGTAACTGACTCAGAGTCGGAGTTAGCTCTCTTTCTGGAAGTGAAAACCTGAGTTTCCCTCATTTTAGGGTTAACAAACCCAGAGTTGTAGCTAAACCTGCTTCCTGGAATAGGCCCTGGTTTAGAAAACCATTTGCTTGTTTGTGCTTAAATATGTCCATTAATCTAAATGTCATGATGATGCTGTGGCAGGCAAGGTTGGACCCAATATGCAGGACTCACAGGCAGGACTGAATGTAAAAAGTGTTTTTTTGTGAAGGAAAAACAGAAGAAAATTGAATACAACATAAACGGGGACCTGACTGGTGCCAGAACTAAAACATAAACTGGGAAGCAGGGTAACAACAGGCTGGGAAACACGACAAGGAACAGACACCGACTGAGGACACGCGCTAGGTAATCAGGGAAAAGGAAACAGGTGAGGGCACAGCTGAACATAATTACACAGAGGAGACAAGGGAAGCAAAAATGAATACTTGTTCCACTATTGTTTATACTTGCCCTAAACAGATTAATATAAAAAACTGAGCTTACTAAACTAAATGTAGAAGAAGTTTGGGTTATTTTGATTAGCAATACGTAACGAAATGAAGGGGCCACATAACAC